>JASUDE010000682.1:0-21307 GCA_034509685.1 Colletotrichum cereale | reverse complement strand
CCCATCAACCGGAGGCGCCTTGGTAGTTGCCTCACGGCTCCCGCCTTGAACCAGGCTGTCACCGTGCCTAGCCTTTCGGCTTCGTCTTTTCTGGAGAAGTATGCCTTTTCGGGCTTGACTTTCGTCGCGATCTGTATCTCTTCAAGGAGTTCCTCGGTCGTGATCTCCAGCTCAGTGTTGGTTAGCAGACAATGCCTAGTAAAAGGGACGTTTGCGATATAGGCTCGGATCCAGGTATCGCGCTGCTCGACCGCCTGTGCCTGGAGAAGGGCAGCAATCTGTTCTCTGTTCTCTAGCAGGACTTTTGCGCCATCCGCTGATGAAGGTAGGAGTGCCAGTCCTGTCTTGACATGATCAATTCCTTTGAGGGCTCCTCGGGCTTGGGGACTTAGCTTTTCTCGGACGAAGGCGTATATGTCGTAGGCTCTCTCGTTGCGGAGCGGGCTTTCGAGTGGGAGACGCGCGAAGACGCGTAGGTCTTTCGAGGCCGCCCGGTTTGCGGCTTGTTTTGCTGGCGTTAGTTCATCCGGCTTCCTGGTAAGTGGTTGGCTCGCCACCTTCGCGTAGGACCGAACTGGGGGCGGCTGTTTCTGGGCTGTGTGTAAGGGATGCCCTTGGAGACTGAGGGCGGACTATACATCTTTTTATCAAGGCGAGCATTGTTGCTCTTCTCGCTGCTTGCATCTACCACTGGTTTTGGGGGGTGCATCTCTCACGGCAAAGGGTAGTTTCAGATGGCGACACACGACACCAGCGACGTTTCCGCGATTTGACTTTGCGTGTGGACCTTGTTCCTTCTGGAAAGTCCTCCAAAGAGCTGGAAAGCGAGCTGAAGACTTTCATCGCTAGGAGTCCAAATTTGCAGGGTCAGCTCGACGGCTTGGTCGTGTGCTGCTGTACGGGTACGACACGAAGCTTCTGAAGAGCAACTCCAGATCGTCCGTGGAAGATTTGGGACGACGTTTTCTAGAAAGCTTGACTGCGTTCCGAACGAGCGACAAAGTGGGTGCTCTGGACGCAGACACGGGGCAGGCTAACGACCAGCAGACCGAGCGTCGCCCGATCATTCTCATAGGCCATAGCCTCGGTGGTCTGCTGATAAAAGAGGCAAGCCGCCGCGTTCTTCTTCATATACCAATGCTGACCTGGGGCAGACACTTATCCACGCCGCCAAAAGCCCTGCTAGTCGTCCGACGCATAGGCTCCTCTCGCAGGTCTGCTGCGGACTGCTATTTTTTGGTGTGCCGCAGCTGGGACTGCGGAACGAGAAACTCGCTTCCGTGGTAGAAGGACAGCCTAACCAAGCTCTTATCCGTGCTCTAGTCGTAGAGGACGAGTCAGAGCCCTCAGACTTCCTCGCCCGCATGTCGGACGAGTTTGCCCGGCATTTCCAAGGCCGGCTGCGCGTTGCCTCCTTCTACGAGCGCAGGCTGAGCGCAACCGTTGAAGTGCAGCCTTCTCCACTCATTTTGTGAAGTTCGTGCTGATCATGGCATCCAGATACAGCCCGATGGCTCGTTGCGGAAATCGGGACCGCCTGTTCTGATGGTGACAAGGAGCTCGGCGACAAGTAGCGGTCTGACTGTGGTGTCCGACGAGGATATCGTTCCTTTGGATACAGATCATTCGGGTCTAGTCAAGTTCGAGTCTCGGCGAGACGATGCCTATGTCGTTGTAAGAGAACGAATCAATAGTCTTATGTCTAGTTCTACTTCTTGGAGCGAAGACCGTAGGTGATCCCATATTTTCTGCCCAAGGCATGTCTTCACTCTGATTAACTTTGCGCAGCTCCATCGGCCCCGGCGTCTCAGCAAGGCAACCGGGTCGGGGCCACCCAGCACGGGTCTGTTTTTGGAGGGCAATACACAATCAAAGGAGGAAGTCTCTCGCAGGGAAATATGATGAATCTCTGATAGTATTATGGCGCCCAGAGTGTCGTGGATACCATTCTCGTGCCGTGGGCGTTTGGTGCGAAGGCAGCTGAGGCCCATTGGCTAAGCGCCCCGGAAATGAACATCCCATGAGTAGACTCGAATATCTATCTCCTCTCCCTGCATCTGAACATAGGCCTCTGAACCCTGTGTTGCGATCCAGAAAGTTGTCGTAGAATTTGTCAGAGCCGTACGTAGACCCCAGTAAGCATGCCAGCTATTGAATGATGTTTAAAGAAGGCTACACGCTTCTTGAAGCGACGTGACACGGCCAACTCTGTCAGAATGCCTTCACATCCAAGGTTGTCGATATTCTTGGCCCAGGGAAAAGCTTTACAAACCAGTGCCATGAGCCTCGGCATCTGAGACGTACACATGTTGCCGCTGTCACGCGGTAGACCTTGCGAACCCGACAAGAAAGGCATAGAGCGGGTGTGAAAGACAGGAATCTTGTCAGATTGCGACGGGAAGAACAGAGCGGTCCTTACCCTATTCAAGGGTCCTTCAAACATTCGGATTCTTCCATGAGGTCCTTCACTGTACCTAACCGGCACCTCTATACATGTCTTGCAAACTATTCGTATCGTCCTCCACATGGGCATTCAGATCTAGTGAGATGGGGTCGCCTGCCACCTGCCTCAAGACTAATGACTGAGAACAGTCAGTAGACACAATCTGTGCCATCGTCTAACCGCGTCTTGGACGTGTTCTGCTGCCCTACGGCGTTTATGAATGCCTGCAGATGTTGCAAGTAGCTGACGAGTTGATCGGGAACTGCTCTTACTCCATGTCAGCAAAGCCACCTAGACGGGTTGCTTGGATCCTACTTCAGAAGCTTGGTATACTTGACTATGCGATTCAAATCCGACACGTCAGAGAAATTATTATTCTCCCAGAGCTTATCAATTCCGTTTTTTCCTGCTTGCTCTGAACCAGCTAGGCCCGCGAACTCTTTCGCAATGTTGACTACCATTGCCAACAAATGGAGGAGAATCAAGATTGCATTCCTGGTAGGGCCCTCTTGTGGCTCTAGAGGCAGGGTGCGCATGGCTTCTTCGACATGCTCTCGAACCCTTTCATGAAGGTTGGTCAAAGAGTCTGAATTCGGTGGTACGTTCGAGTTCATGATGTGGTTTGCGTGATGGAGACGGGGGACGTGGTGGATCTTGGGATTTGATAGTCGCGGCGGGGGGCGAGTACCTTATAACAATCGGTACTGGGTCCGTCCTGTGAGTGGGTCTCTGATAGCGAATGATAAGCCACGGAGCATACCGCCGAGGCCAGGCACTGGACCGAGCAATCTGTACCGTTCAAGGTCCTGTTCCGGGAGTTACGTCGCTGATCGAAGTGCTTCCTGCATAGGAGCAGCGGCAAACAACCTGATGTGGATGCGAAACGCATCTTCTGATGTAGGATGGGAAGCTCACATCAGTAGTAATCAAGACGGCGTCAAAGTGGTAGTCATTTTTTCTATGAATATCAGTAATATAAATACTTCTCAGGGACTGCAACATAGATGACTATTGCGACGTGGATATAACTCCGGGCCTTAACAGACGAAGCCTGCAGTACAAGAGGTGCATGCCTATGTCGCACGCTTGACGGTGCGACACCAAACCACGAAGTTTCAAGCCTTTATCAAAATGGCCCTATACAAGGAAGAGACAGCGCTCTGCAAGATGGCCGCGCGAGGCATCCGGCATAGGCGAATCAGCATGGTGTGTTTGAGCACTACAAGAGCCTAGCCAGGTTTTGGCATAACACTGTCGATAGAAGTCAGAGTAACAGTCTGTAGCCCAAGCTGAGGCACAGCTTCACTGACTTGGTGCTGCCCAAACACCGCCCAACAGGTTACAAACCCTTTATCCATTCCAACCTCCCCCTACTGTACTGTAGTGTATTCACCCAATTACCAATGAACATGTAGCCAAACACGATCATTACCAGACCTGCAGCGGCCAGAGGCCCCACGATAGAGAAGATGGTGAAGCCGTAGGAGGCCGACTGGAAGGCTTGATTGCCCTGGAGAACCTCTGTTGCGAGGCCCACTTGCATCGCCGTCAGCACAACAGCGATGTAGACGGTTGAGCTGGCCAGCCAGGCGAGGTTGTCCTGGAAGAACGAGCTGTACTGGTTCCAGCGAGATATATAGCCGCGGAGCGGGGTCTTCCAGAAGAAGTAGATCTTGTTGAGCCGGCTGAGGCGGAGCTCCCCGTAGTAAAAGCGGGGGTCAATCCAGGGGTAGATGGGCGAGGTCCCCAGAAATTCCTGCATGGCCGTCCGCCACGCCGACCACTGTACCTCGTCGGGAATAAGGTGCGTCGCCTTGGCAATATGAAAGTCGCTCTCGTGTGCAATGAGGGCCGCGTACGAGAAGAGGAAGCCAAGCGCGCGTTCCCGCCGGCCGCCACAGGCACATGAGTCTGCGTTGGCGAGGGGTACTGTGTGGCAAAGGAGGAATTTTCCCCAGAAGCGCGGCTCGAGGAGGAAGCGCGAAAGAGGCTTGATGAAGATACGTCCGGTCGCCCACACAAGGTGCAGGTCCAGCTTCTCGGTGATCACGATCTCGCGGTTGAGCAGGCGCTGCTAGTGGAGCGCGCGGGGTGGCGTGGGCCGACCTACGATCCACAGCCAGTCGGCGGAGGTCGACCTCCTCGTCAATCCAGTCGTGGATGTCGGCCAGCCGGCGCATGTCGACGTCAACATCGGCGCGATCGCGGATGGGAGAAAGAGCAGGCGCTACCACATCATCCTCCGTCGTCCGCCTGGATGCAGGCAAAAGAGACGTGAGGTCGTCCTCACCGCCTTGTGACGCTTCAGTCCCTTGCGCAACGTCGTTTTTCCAAGAGTTGCTGGGTGAAGGGAGGCCACTGTCGAGCTTGGTGAGTATACACAGGTCCCCAGACGAAGCAGGACAGAGAGCTTACTTAATTTGGTTGCGAAGCCATCACGGCATGAGAAGTTGGAATAATGGCTGCCTGTGACTGGGCCGCCTATGATCGATGCCAGCCTGTTTTTGTATTCCAACTGTCATGATGCTGCACAAGTATCTTCCAGCTTGACAACAAGACACTGAGGTGATAATCAGCCAATCCCTTGCGCAAAGAGACGTCGCAAACAGGCATCAAGCGGGCCCAGTACATGGTCTCCTCCGTATGCTTGCCCGCACCTCTCATCGCCAAGATGTAGCCATCACAGCGGCTAGCAGATTGTGTTGTAGTGGTCTAACTCCATAGCTGCTGACCATAAGCCCTTGACAAGTTTCTTCCAAAATGGCGTAACCCCTCACGGGCATTGGAGGGGTACTGACCGAAAGTGCAGACGGCCCGCATGCGTGCTTCTCATCTTGCCCAATCATCTCCAGAGTTGGTAACCGTCGCCGCATAGGCTCCACCCTGGTCCATGGTCAAAGATGCAGCTGACCACATCAGGCTTTGATACCAGCCCGGTCAACTAAGGCCGCAGAGGGACGCAGATGCCTCGCCGCGAGAGACTCCTTTCCAAACCTCGTTCACCCATATGAATATCCTTGAGTACTACACCTTCCAAGGCTTATCGTGGCGACTCCGGAGGACTATTTGCCTCGGTTCCATGGTAAACAATATCTCTCCTCGTTATTGGCCGTTTGCTGAAGTGTCTAGATCCCAAGAAATCGACAGGCCTTCAAGGTGGTCTACGAGAGCAAGACCGGCGCCCGCGTTGAGTATGCTATTTGGCTGCGTACGGTGGCCCGGCTAACATCCGCAGCACCGTGGCCGTCCATGGCATCGGCGTCAACGTGGAATGGTCCTGGACGTGGAAAGATCCGAAAGACCCGGGTCTCAACTTGAAGCGTCGCTTATACAGTTCGCTGGTTCCCACAACGGCATTGTCAGCAAGCTGGAACCTAACGACGCAACCCTTCGAGACAAGTCACCCGAATTCTGTCGGATGAGGAACTCGGACGCATAGAGCGAGCATAGAGTGCAGTCCACTTCAGACGTAGGCGTCAGCACTCATATTCAATCCAATAAATAGCATTGCAAGGAAGTTGTCTTATCAAGAGGAGCCTATCTGGATAGTCATACAGCCTGCTATGGAAGATGAGTGGGATGCATGCCTGCAGATGCTGGGGGGTCATGGCGACCGGGTCAACTCGGTGGCCTTCTCAGGCGATAGCACGCAGCTGGCGGTAGCGTCACAAACGCCCAGACAAGCATACATTGTCCACCGGCGGCAAAAAGGAAGGCTTTCTTAGAGGCGGGGCAGTCCGCTATTGGCCGACGGACCAGTCTCCCAATCGCACAAGACGCACCAGCGGAGTTCGATCTTGGCCGCGCGTGATTGGCACAAACGGGCCTGGCCGTTGCAAACGCATCGTTCTCAATCGTAAAGTACTACACAACCTTCTCGGAGGGAGAGGCGACCGAGGCCACCCAGTCAAGGAAGTTGCGACGACCTCCCGCAACTTCAAGTGTCCACGAGATACGTGGCTGCTTGTCTCGGTTGACCTTACGTGAGACGCCAACCCGACGCAACAGAGAGCAATTAACTGGTCTCTTGGCACTGCCCCACAAGCCCTTGCTAGCCCCGTCTCGCAAGTGATGACTGTCAGCATGCATATGCAAGAGTTCGATAACAACGTCCAAGGCAACTGTGGCTACAAACCCCTCGATTGGCTACTGCTAGCATAGCCACCGGAAGCGATCATCGCTGAAAACACTTCCAGCTGTGTGATTGGTCACTATTTTCTGCCCTCATAGTAGTGTGCTGGCAGACAAGGACCGAGACATGAGCGACCTAAATTTCAATTGAACTGATACAGAATCAACATAAATACCTTGATATCCGCATATCCACCGAAAGGGTATGTCAGCTCTTCGACATTCCTGGTTAAAGGCGGCACCCTCCATTTCGCCACTCAAGGTTACTAAAAGATACTATATATATCGCCGGACTAAAATTGCGAAGGTAACTTCATCATGGTAGGTTACAACCTCAATGGCGTTGGTCCTAAAGCACTAATCTTAAAGTCAGGGAAACCGGCGTGTTGTAAGAGAGGAAGTCATTACGGCGGCGGCGAGAAATGAGGTGAATGGATTTGAATCTTTGTATCTTCTTCTCGAGGAATATGGGGATGGGGTTATTATCACGAAAAAGGTGGTTGAGGCTGCAGCAAAAAACGAGGAAAGCGGGAAAAAGGTACTAGGGCTTCTTCTTGACAAACGAGGAGACGAGATTCATATTACAGAAGAGGTGGTCAAGGCAGCGGCAGCGAACGGGAGGAGTGGGAGAAAGGTGATGAGTCTCCTTCTCGAGAAGCGAGGAGATCAAGCCAAGATAACCGAGAATCTTGTTTCCTTGTTGGCAGAGAAGTTTGGAGAAGAACAAATGGGTCTCCTTCTTGACAAACGAGGAGACGAGATTCATATTACAGAAGAGGTGGTCAAGGCAGCGGCAGCGAACGGGAGGAGTGGGAGAGAGGTGATGAGTCGCCTTCTCCCAGCGGCAGCAAACTGGGAGAGTGGGAGAGAGGTGATGAGTCTCCTTCTCGAGAAGCGAGGAGATCAAGCCAAGATGACCGAGAATCTTGTTTCCCTGTTGGCAGAGAAGTTTGGAGAAGAACAGATGGGTCTCCTTCTTGACAAATGAGGAGACGAGATTCATATTACAGAAGAGGTGGTCAAGGCAGCGGCAGCGAACCGGAAGAGTGGGAGAGAGGTGATGAGTCTCCTTCTCGAGGAGCGAGGAAAGGACTTTGACGCCGAAGCCAGCAATCAATTAACCTGGATACGAGGACTCCAAACTATTGGAATCAGTCTCCTGGAAGTCGTTGACCTTCTTTTTGAGAAGACTGACGACTCTCCCTGGATCTATTTTCAACCCGCCACTATTCCTCAACGCCAAGTTCATGGGAGCCATCACTTGAGAAGTTGTGTTCATTACCTTACCCGCCACCCTGGCGATAGGCTTGAGCCCGTCTTGTGGTCGAAGTCGTTAGCAAGCAACGATAGGGATATCAGAGGACCTATCGAGGAGCTGTGTGGGCTTGGTGGTATTTCGCCCTTGTCACGAGATGCAGCCGACTGGAGTGGAACGGTTCAGTTCGATGATAAGAGCAAAGTTGCGTTCCTATCATATTCACTCGCGACTCCGGGCCGAAACTGCGTCGGGGACGTCCTATCTCGATTGACTCAGGTCGCTGAGAAATTCAGCACCGCTGCGTGCATGGTCCAAGACGCCGGTCTGTGCTGCGACTCTTTCACAATCTTGAGGCACTGCAGCACTGATGAAAGGGGCACCACACCCCTAGTGCAGCTGGTACGACTCGGCTTTTCCTCAGTGTTACAGCTTCTAGAGCCTTTAAGAGCTCTTAGGAAGCTTCATAAGGACGGATTCGATCTCCAATCCGAACTGGGGCGGTTACAGGACGCTTCCCAAGAGATCCTGATTCAAATTTTCGACATTCAAACTATCGCAGAAAGCACGACCAATCTTCTGCGGCATTCCCTTCACGTCTGTTCCCTGGTCTTACAGTTGCTCTGCGTCAGCTTTTTATCCTATTCTCAAGCCCATATTGGCAGTATTCGACCATTCTTCCTTGATACCCCATTGGAACTGATCAAACTTCTTGGCATGGAGACGTCGGCCGAAACCAATGTTCACATTACAGCCAGTCTTGTGAAACTCACCTGTCTTGCTGGTATGACACAAAACCCTGTTCTTGTTTTTGATATATTGAGATCAGACGATAAACGGCCAGCTGGGCAATCGACGAAGGAATTTGATGTTCGCACCTCTCTTGAGGATATCTTGGATACCTGGGGGCCGGGGCAGCTCATCTTCCGAAAGGGACATGTGGAATCGCCACTTGCCATCAGAATTGGCGGAGGATACATTTCTCCTGCATCACCGTACAACAACAGCGGCAAATATCACTGGGATAGCCACTGTAATCTTTTGGATGCGTCACATGGCCTGGAACTCAGGAACGAAATTGTCATCGGGAGCTTAGTCGAGGTCAACGCCAGCTGCAAGAAAGACAAAGCAGATTGTTGGAGTAGTTCAGTGAGTGAACTCTACGAGCTTGGAACATATCGGCCCTACAATGAAATAATCGAGAAGCAAGCTGGTGTGCAACTTGGCCTGGACAAGGTGGCCATTACGTTCATGGGAGTTTGGGCAAAGCGGCCGGGAATGACTGTCAAGGCCAAAATTATCGAGAGTGATAACGGCCGCCTGATATGCCGCCTGAGTGAGTACCTGGGCGTCAGGGTTAGTTTCTGTACCGGCGTCGCTCAGAGGGTTCCGCTAAGGGTATTAGTGGCCGAATTGCTCGAAGCGTTCGTGGGGCCCCTCAAAGACCACGAAGAATACGCAAGGCTCGAGACCAACTCCAGGATGACTGAAACCTTCAGGAACATGGAGTTGGATCTAAAAAGTTGGGTGGAAAGCCTGTCCCCTGAATCCAAACAGCTCGTCTATGACTTGGTCCGCCTAATACTGGAAACTCTTAAGGACACTGGCCTGACTCCGGACGAAAAACATTTTTCGGTCGCGTGGCCCCGGAGCGGCGTTGTGGAGCAGTGTTTTCGAATTCCACTCGAAGGTCACAACAAGTGGACAACAATTCTAGCAGATTCGGACGATTGTGCGACATTCGCTTACATTTCGAATGCTTGTCTGGAACACGGTGCCTTTACATGTGGTGGTCCAACGCCTATTTGGAGAAACCAAGTCCGCATGCTCGAAACAGCTGTGCTCTGCCCACCAGGTCAGAGGTCGTGGACTTTGCGCCACGAACAGACCTATTGCTTCCAAAAGATGGATAACCTATTCTGGGTCAAGGCTCAGATAGATGTCAAGGCTCAGGGAGACACAAGCAGCAAAAGGATTCCCACAGCTCTCGTCAGGCTCAGTTCGATTTTGTCTTTACCACGAGATATTTGTTACAGATTGCTTTTAAAGGGTGAAAGAGAGAAGAACACAATCCTGCGAGAAAAACGATTCCCAAACGCTCGAGACGAATTAGTATTCATCACGGGCACTACGGATTCGTAACCGGATTTATTCTGGTGTTTCCAGCCTACTGTCTTGGCAAGGTGAATGAGGTTTACGTCGTGGGCGTACGACGCAACTATGATACATCAAAAAGCCTGATACTCAGATTTAACATAGGTTGCCATACGAAATTGAAACATTACCCTGGAATGCCAATTTATGGTATCGTCCACGAAACTTCCTGTTCTCTTAATGAATTGGCCGCGTGGAGATAGAATAGCTTAAAGATACCCATGCCGATGGCCATCAGGTTCTTCATGTTTCAAGGTAATCGTCACCCAGAACCAGGGGCTCGATCTTTGCATTTTGGTTTTGCTGTAAAATCTGTAGAGATTTGAGAATCCTCCCTACAAGACCCGTTGCGTAAAACTTGGCAAAGAAATATCTGAAACATGCAGACATTCGTGAGGGCACAAGGGTCTTTCACTAACACCTACTTAGGATACATTTCATCCACAGCCAGTCGTGGAGTTCGACCTGTTCGTCCTCCGTCGCCCTTCTAGAGGAAGGCAAAAGACACGCTAGATTGATCTCAGGGCACTGCGACACGTCAGACCCTTGCGCGGCATCGTTCCCCTGACTGTCTAGTATATCACCCCTCACGTGGCCCATCGTGACAACTCCGGAGAACTACTACAACTCATCACCATGGTAAACCTGATGCTCCAGTAAGTGTATCAATGTCCGCCCCAGTCCTGCGGTTAGTCCTGAGACTAAGGGCTGGTCTCATCGTGCCATCGTACCATGTCTCGGCGCCCAACAGTGCAATTGGCAATACACAGGAGATGACTGCTTTTCGCACGGCAGCCGCTGGGAGCCCGCTTGTTGTGTTCGTCGCTCCACTGACTCTAACGTGTTTGGTTACTGGGTATGAGAGCTCCTGCACAGATTCTGCAGATATTGTCATGCATTAAAGGGACACCGATCTTCTTCGCAAAAGAGCGGCAGAGAGCCAATCTGTCTGTGGCCTGTAGTAAGAAGGCCATGGCCAATAAGAAACCAGCAAAGCCCAACAAGCGGTCAGCATGAGGCCAGGCTTTGCGACAAAACAGAGTGCCTTGTCCGTTATGGGAGGATGGGCAGCAACCTAGTCGGCTGAGCCATTGATTAGCGATTCCAATGCACAGTGAAGCAATAATTAGACCACATTCGGCCAAGCATTTGCGGCCAACAAGGCTGGCTAGCAGGCATGCCAACAAGGGCCAATGCAAAGGGTCAACAATGTAGGCAACAACGCCGAATATCCTATAACCCTGGCTAGATCCACGGATTGATTGGTGAGGCCGCCCGTCAATACCAATTTCTGGAGCAGCCCTCCCACTGTACCCTGTCTGCAATACGTTCGGGATGTCGTATCGATGGCACAGGAAACGGTCGACTCGTGACGTAGGCCAATTAGGTCGAGCAGCATCATTACACTTGCAGGCTTGATATGATGGCACAGGTCAAGTCTAGTCACCTATGCAGTTGATTGGCGCTGTCAAGGCAGAGTAAAACGACAACCAGACCCAATCCGGCCTAGACTATGTGGCCAACTCTGTTGACCAACAAGCATGTCAACAAGAAAAGCCAGCAGGCCAGCAAGAAGCAAGCGACAGGCCAACAGTGAGCAAACTAGTCAGCTGAACCACCATTAGCGCTGCCAAGGCAAGTGAAGCAATGATCAGACCATCTTCGGTCTGGGACATGCAGCCAACGTGCCTACCGACCAACCAAACTGCCCGTCAATGCCACTTATGACGTGGCCCTTGTGTTCCGTACTTGCGCATGTTCAAAATGACGGACTTTTGATAGGTGCTCAGAGACCCTGGCGCTTACATACTCACCTTATTTTGAGAAACTGATTTTAAAATCAACTTAAGCGCCTGATCGCAAGCTTGGCGGCTGCGCGCGTTTGAAATCTAGTGTACGTTCAAACTTTGCCGATTGGTTCAAGTTCCATGCGACCTACCCACCTCTTGCGGCCCATCGCATGCTTGGTGCGGTTCGCGTCGACTGTGCTGCTCCTGCCTGAGGGTAGAGACTAGAAGCGCGTTGCTAACTGCCCTTTCCCTTTGTTAGCCACTTCAGTTGCGTAACCACTCCGTAGCTGTGCATTGTGTGAGTGCGGCATTCAAGGGGACTCAACATCGAGAGTTTCAAGCACACAAAATGGGCATTCGCGCTTAGGTTCAGTATTGCAATGATTTGCTGGGGCTTTTCTTTTCTTTCTGCTGTCTTTGCTTATCTATAAAGTAGCCAAACAGTGGAGGTTTGCGGTTAAGGATCGCAGGCGGCTATCGACAGAGGAAGGCAGAGGAAATTATCTTCTTCACCCAAACGCCGTGCTGTGAGAGCACATGATGCTGATGATTAGGTCCTTGGCTTGGTTTCTGGATTGCCACCTCGAAGACGTTTTGTAAGCTACTGTGGTCTGTAAGCGTTTGCTGACACTGGCCCGTGGCCGTGTCCCAGACCTTGACGGTGTTGTCGAAAGAGGCCGATGCAAGCTGGCTTCCATTCGGTGAGAATGCCACCGAGTTGACCCAGTCGCCGTGGCCCTCAAGTGTCTGCAGACATGCGATCCACTTTGCATCTATCTCTGTAATTATAGTAATCCATCCTGGTGCTTCCGCTTGGAAAGTTGTCTGACTACGCTAATGGTAGGACTAAACAAAAGAGGAGCCATGTATATCTGCAGGGGAAAGCTTTCTATACATTGTTTGTAAGATAAGACAAATCGAATGCCGTCTCGGACAAGCTCTGTTAGCTGCTGTCCTCCTCCTTTGTGTGCCTGTAGGTATATCAGACGATTTCCTAGTACATGGCAACATAGTTTGACTTACAGCTAGTGTTATGAGTTTCTGCATTGCTACCACCGCTTGCGGCATGCCTCGTAAAAGACTCTGGGCCTCTACCCAGTAGAGAAAGTACCTTTTGAGGAATGTGTGAACCCTGGCGTTATCATGCACATCACTGCTCGCCTGGCCTTCTGCAGGATTCGAGTGCTCAAGGTGGTCGACCCAGTGTGCAGAGGAGTACTTCAGAGAGGCCAAAGGGTCGGGGTTGGGCGGTTTCACATCTTCGATGCGCACTCCATGAGAGTGCAGCTGATAGATGTCGCGTCTAAGTGTGCTAGATAACGCGTCTAGAGATCTTGAGAAGACGATATGGTGCTGTTGCGCGATGCCGGAAAGTAGAATCTGGTCGAAGGCCTTGTATTCCTTGTTTAGTAGGAAATCCTTGGCCGACTGGTGGACAAAGTAAACTATGCCCTCGCGAACGGTGAGAAATGAGCCACAGGAGGCAACCGAATCCTGCATCGACTTCGTAGGGTCAGCCTTCCTCTCGTCCCAGACAGTGTTCTCAGAGTCGTCGTCGTCCCAGTCACTGCCGTCCGACTTGGCGTCGTTTGATAGGTCGTAAATCGACTCGTAATCTTCGGAGAAAGAGGGTGGTAGACCACTGCAGCTACAGCGAGAAACTGCTTGCATTTCTCATGAGCGGTGGAGTCGCAGATCTGCTGCATCATCCGTTGGTAGAGATTATTCAAGCCTGGGGGAAATGTCTTGACTCTTTCTCGAACTTGGAATTCCGACACTGCCTTGAGTTCTTGGCAGACTAAGGCTGCCCACAGGAAGGTGTCGCCTGCATGTGTGGAAAGGTAACGAAGTACTCCTCTCCTTGTCTTCGAGCTGTATTCTTTCTCTTCAGCTAGCTTGTTTACTTTATGTTTGATGTAGACGTTGACGGCTGTTGTGACCGACTTCGCATTTAGCTCCAGTGACAGTTTCTGTGCGACAGGGCGTATCTTCTCTTCAATCTGCAACCAGTTGCGGCTGGAGACGAGCCATTTTGCACTGGTTGATTGCGACGTTGTTGTAACCAGGTCGAGGAGCTGGTCAAGGCCGATTGAGCACTCGTCTAGCGCATCGACAAGGAGATAGACGCCCTGCAACTTCGCATCGTGGAGCATGTTCGTGAAGATCTCAGACATGGCGTGCCATGCATTTGCGTCCTCGAAAAGCGCCTTCCCAGCTGTGTCGTACTTCTTCTTGATATGCGAAACGAGGGACCGGTCTTGGTCGAGAAGCATGAAGAGTAAGCCGCGCAGTACAGCCGTTGCATTACTGAGTCGCTCGTCGGTGGCTTGGCAGAAGAAGAAGGATACAAGCTTCTGCTGAGCGCTTGTCTCCTTTGCACGTGCCCCTTCTAGCTCGTCTATAATGCCGCAGAGGAGCGAGGACAAGGTGGAGGACTTCTTGTCTGCATTGCTAAAAAGGGGACCGCGCCTGTCTGTCTATCGAAGGCCGTCCAGCAACCTCGATGTCCTGTTCAAGGCAGGCTATGCTCACCGGCCTGAGAACGCGATTTGCGAGGAATGCGACGAACAGAAACGCGTGTACAGGGCGCGTCGCGGATTCGAAGGCCCCGAGATACACTACGGGCTGATTGCTTCTGGCGATCGCGTCGTGAAGAGTACTGCGAAGAGAGGCGAAGTCCTCCGGACCGTCGGTGACGTGCTCTGCTTCGAGATGGAAGCTGCCGGGCTGATGACGGAATTCTCCTGCATTGTCATTCGTGGCATCTCGGACTATGCCGACTCCCACAAGACTGACGACTGGCAGCGCTACGCGGCTGCGACGGCTGCTGCGTGCACGAAAGAGCTGCTTACCTACGTAGACCCGGTGGTGGTCCCTGCTGTGTCTGCTGCGTCGGCACCTTTCATAGACGCGGCGGCGAACCGCGACAAGCCGGTTGCTGCTTTTCACGGCACTGGGATTCAGCATACCGGCTCCGGGAATTTCTCCGTCGGAAACGATCTGAACATTGGGGGACGACCAGGGGCTAGCTAGTTGGCGGGAGCTCGACCCTTGGACGGGTTAGTCACGGTTAAGGGCGACGAAGGATCGCATGGGAATGAAGGTAAGGGTCATGTACCGCGACCATGCCGCGTCGCTGAGATACCCAGTTCAATCTAGAGTCGTGTCAACCCTCATAATTCTCGTAGCCATCCTGTCAGACCTGGACATTGCATATCCGAGTCATGCATTCAACCCATGCTCGATTCCCTATTGCAATAAGGGATATGGGCATTATGGCCTTGAAACCTTGTTCTGTTTCTTGTTTAAGGTTAGAAGACGTGTCAAGAACAACAACAACACCTCACTCGCTTAGGAGGAATAGATCAATATGCACATTATTGCTGGCTGCCAAGCTGTCGCCTGACACGGGTCCACAATCACGTTATCGGGTCAGGCATACGCCGCGGTGTAGGGGTGTAGGGTCTAGGGGCATTTGAAGATAACAACATGTTATTGAAGACCGCACGGCAGGCCACAGTTATGTTAGGAGTTTGTTCATTGGGCACGTATCAAGATGTATTGGCACTGGAATGAGGCAGGGCGTTGTGGCCTAATTGTGTTTGTTTCTCTTTTGCTTCCATGTGTCTTAGCTAAGCAGGGTCTGATCAGGACTGTGGAAACACTCTAACCCACCCACCCCACTTCTGCACCACCCCCATATTTGCACCATCAGAAAATGCCGCATTTCTCCTCCTTCAATAACATCACCACTTTATTCTAACTATCATAGCAATTACTATTTATCGCCAAACAACGCCGTTTTTTCAGGATACCTTCTATATCCTATGATGAAGCAATATACCGAATTCGAGGTCCAACGGGCACTTCAGGACATTTCCAGAGGGCAGACTATCCGGACTGCTGCTCGCATATGGGGTATTCCATACCATACCCTTCGGCATCGGCTCAACGGCACCCAGTCGCGGAATGTTGCCTTCGTTAATAGGCAGCATTTACCCCAGTCCCAGGAGGATAATCTGGCTGCCTTTGCATCCAACCAAGCTGCTCTAGGCAGTGCCCTTACCCATCAACAACTTAAGGGACTGGCAGAGCGTATGATGGGTGATACCTATCGACCTCTAGGGAGGAAGTGGATAGGGCGATTCCTACGGCGAAACCCATCCATTGAAACCCAGCGATCCAGGGCAATAGATTCCAGGCGATATAGAGCCCATAATGCAGATGCTATCAAGGAATGGTTCCATCATCTGGATGTGCCAGCAGTCAAGGGCATCCTTCCATCTAACCGATGGAATATGGATGAAACTGGCATCCTTGAGGGGAAGGGCAGCAATGGGCTGGTGCTGGGCTCTGCGGCAACACGATATATCCAGAAAAAGCAGCCTGGATCGCGGGCATGGATATCGCTGATAGAGTGTGTATCAGCAACAGGGTCCTCCTTACCTCCCTTAGCTATATATAAGGGCAAGTCAGTCCAGGCCCAGTGGTTCCCATCTGATATATCTAGATATGATGGATGGCAATTTACAGCCTCAAATAATGGATGGACGACTGATCAGACTGCCCTGGAATGGCTGGAGAAGGTCTTTATACCCCATACCCAACCCAGCCAGCCAGATGAGGCCAGACTGCTGGTGTTGGATGCGCATCACAGCCATACAACTGTTGAGTTTATGTGGCAATGCTTCCAGAACCATATATATCTGCTATTTCTGCCACCACATTCCTCTGCAGTCCTCCAGCCTCTAGATATATCAGTCTTTGGCCCATTGAAGCAGGCCTATCGCAAGGGGGTTGGGTCTATGGATGACTAGGTGACTGATTCCACTGTTGCTAGTAAGAGAGCATCTCTAGACTGTTATTTCAACGCCCGAGCAGCAGCAATAACGGTGCAGAATATCAAGGCTGGCTGGAAATGGGCTGGGTTATGGCCTATCTCTTCACATCGCCCTCTATCTAACTCCTTAAAATCTAAAGCATCATCCAGCCATCCAGCCAGCCAGCAGATAGGCAGCCAGCAGTGGGATGAAGCTGTATCTATCGTCCCATGGTCAACCCCTCATCATTCTGCTGATCTACGGCATCAATTACATCTGTTGGGCCAGCTAGGTAAGGTTAGGCTGGATACCAATACTATTCGCCACCTATCTAGAAAGGTGCAGAAGGGATGGGATAACCAGGCATCTAGACTGGCAATTCTAGAGCAACAGAACCGCCATCTTCAGGGCCATCTAGATACCCAGCAGCAACGCAAGAGGAAGAGGGTCCCTCTATCGCCTAACAGCACCTTCGCAACGATATGACATATCCAGCGGGCGCAGAAGTCGCTGGAGGATAATATGGATAGTCCAGATGAATCCAGCGCATCCGAATTACCCAGTGAAGCTGAAAGTTGTATATGGGTGGGTGGGAAGCCTGGCGAAATGAGTGATGATAGTGGTGGTGATGGTGGTGATGATGATGGTGCAAATGTGGGGGTGGTGCAGAAGTAGGGTGGGTGTGTTACTGGTTTGATCAACTCAATGACAAGAACGACTTTGATCCAGAACGACTCCCTAGCATCTTTTTAGCTCTGCGAGTCTCTAGTTATCTAGTCTCATAGCAGACACTGGGGCTTGGAAATCCTCTGTTTCGCTTTTGTGCGGTACCGGACCGTAGAACGGGCTGATTGTTACAAGCATTTGTGAGCTCCATAGTCCACAACGGTCGACACGTGAGAGCACACGTGTCCACCGACTATTTAGCCAGTCTATTGCTTGATCTTCCGCTAGAGAGAAGATTAACCATGAATAATTGCTTGTCTCACTGCACGTCGTTTTGCCTTGCTTTATTGCACTCTGTTATTGCTCTGTTTCACTGTTGCACGGCGTCACTTCGCGACGCCGCCGTACAATCCACCCGGCACCTTAACGCAGTCCTTCCCACCTGTCAAATCCGGAACGGCTGCCAGGAGGACTGTGTCACTGATCATACTGAGTAGGCTATTGTTGAGTCCCTCCGAGTACGCTCAAAGTGAGGAAGCTGTGCTTAATTTTTCACATTGATATGATCCTGTTAATCATCACCGCACCGCACCGCACCTCCAGGGTAGTTAAATCAGTGCCTACTTTCAACTAGCTATAACTAATTCAAACACCCTACTTTCCGCACAGCCCCACATCCTCCGCACCCCTGCACTTCAGCTAGCCCATCACCACCCCTAATCCAATTGGTGTCGTTCAGCATGGATGATATAGGTATTTTTACCTGGCTGCCTGAATAGTCTGTACCTGCGCGAGGTTTACCAGGGGACTTCAGATCCAGCAGCATTTAACTGCTGGCTGCCTATCTATCTGGCTGTCTTGGTGATGCTTTAGATACAAAGGGACTGGATAGAGTCCGCACCATACTAACTGGCCACAGCCCAGTGTCAGTCTGTTGTTTTATGGCTGTGATGGGTGTTGAGAACCAACATTCATCGCCGGGCTGGCAGGGGGCAATGTCAAAGAATAATATGGCAGCCTATCTCAAGGCACATGGCGCGAGGTGCCATAGCGAAAGCCACACGGGCGCAAAGTTGATAGGACTGTCCCAGCGTGCGGGGCACGTTTAGGTCGCGACGAGCTGAGGATTGGCAACCCAAGATCCAGCTTCTGTTCGATACAAGACATCCGCTCGCGGTCGCACTGTTCCTGACTATGGTTATGTTACATGCAGTATGAGAGATAAACCCTTTTTCGAGCCATTCAAGGACACTCTGGTCAGTTGATCACCCATTACCTGTAGCTGTAAACTGCCATCTAGCATAGGGCTGGAGATCTAGAGGGGACCACTGCTGCCGGACTACCTTGCCCTCGTAGATAAGAAGGAGATACAAAGAGCTGCCAGCAATCAAGACGCATTCGATCCGCGAAACCCATGCCCGCGATCCAGGCTATTTTTGCGGATACATCTGGCCTCTGCGAGGCTCAACGTCAGCCCCTTATTCCCTCCACCCTCCAGGATCCCAGTCCCATTCATGTTCCAACGGTTGGTAGTTTTTTTGCTATTGACTGCTGGCAGCTCTAGGCGATGGAACCATTTGTGGATAATATCAGCACATTCTCCATTAACACGCTTGACATCGTTTTCTCTGCTTCTCTAAGTTCTGATAGATGGATTTTTGCGTAAAAATCGCCGCATCCACTTCCTCCCAAGTAGTTGCTGGCCATCGCCTAGCATACGCTCAGCTAGCCCTCCGACTTACTGATGGGTACAAGCCAATTCTAGGGCAGACGGGATACCGATCCATCTAGCAAGTAGGTCTTTCTAGGCACGAAAGAGCCTCTGCATATCCAGAAAAGGCAGCATCTCTAGACTGCATGCCGTTGAGAGGATCTCGTAGGGTAACCTCAGGGAACCCCCATTCACGACCTGCCTAGCGGATACCAAGCCCGTCTACGATAGCCCAAAGGGCTTGCTGGAGCTCATACTCAGTATACTGCTTTATCATGTGATAGATAGGATATCCCCAGAGAAATAACTGTTTGAAGTAAAATAGTAAATGTTGTCTTGGTTAGAAATGATATTTGTCGGTGGTGATGAGGGGATTTCGAGATGCGTGGGATACTGGGTTACGCAGAAAGTGGATCGCCGACGTTATTATACATTTGCGGCAACTTCGCACTTAGGTTCAGATCCCCGCCTCTAGCATACAACCTGGAATCATCGGGCTCATCTTTTGGCAGTGGCGGGAGTTCTTTCATACATATTTCGGGTGTAAATACCTTTGGCGGCATCCTGGGCATTGACCTCTGGAGTGCAATCTCATTAGATTGGCACATGTCGATGCAGCGACGAAAGTCAACTGACGTCGGTGCTTGAAACCCTTTGTAGTATTTATGAAAGTTGTGGTCTAGCTTTGGCCAGGCTTGGGCGCTGAGAAAGTGGGTTGAACGGGGCACCACGATGACTTTATAAGGAAAGAGAAAGTCGCGGGGGATTCTGGACGGGTGAACAGGTTGGGTCCATCCGTTTTTCGCTTTGTATCTCTGGTACTTCTCCACACTGGCCGAGTGACTGATGTCGTACGGTTTGAAGAATTCGATACACATGGCGCAAAATCCTTCTCTCTGGAACCGTCCTCTTCTCTGATTACCACATAGCTCACGATGTCCGTGGGGTTGTGGGCTGCTGTCTGTCTCGAGCAGCTTAGCGCGCTGGCATATCATGACGAGTTCCTCCACGTGGCCACAAATAGTGAAGGCAGACTTGAGAACTATACACATGTCGATCCTTCAAGATTTTCACTAGTGAGAGTCCAAGGGGAGGAACAAGAACATCTTCTGGTTTAAGGATTGTGCATTAGCTGGGTGAAACTCACCATGTGCATGGTACGTGCTCTTTGAGCTCTTCGATGCCCGGTGCTAACCCCCAAGGGCTGAGATGTGGGTCTTGAGTCGGCTCGTTGAGATCATTTGAGTTGCGTAAAATGGACCTGAATCGTCCAGGATGCATTCTTGGTAAGAACCTGGTGTGGTTGACAAATAGGGCCCAAGACTGTATCAGTTTTCATTTAATGAAAGCGAGCAGAGAGAAGAAGGACTTACAGACGTGTATTACGACTATCCTCTACAAAGCGGAGGAGACCACAAGAGACTCTAGTATAACACTGCATCCAAGTTTTGTGATGTCCTCTAGGTCGCGCAGCAGCTAGATTTCGTAGCCGTGTAAATATAGTTACCTAAGAGATGACAATTGTTGATGTCTTGCTGGCATTAAGTAATTTGAACTCAGCCAGAGAGCCTCTATCTTAGTATCTCTCCGCTCAAATTGTTGTTTTATGTAAGCGAGTAGGCTGCCTAAGACAGATATGGGCCGGTGTTTAATGTCGTCCGTGATAAGTCTCTCTGGGCCAGCCAGCGTTTCTTTGACAGCCCGAAAAAGCTATTCGATACACAAATCAGGGCTTTCATAGGCCTTGAACAGACAAATGTAGGCACATAGACCCGTCACGTAACTACGATTGTCTCGTCATGGCATGGTGTGATACAAAAAGAGGCTGACAAGAGGCATAGTGTAGAATTCCAGTGAGTTGTGTGACAACTGTACGCATCTTCTCTCTGGATAGATCTGTACACCTTTGGGACTGTTGACTCATGAGCCGATCAAGAGTGGGTAGATGCGTTATGAAACATGCTGTTAACTGTATAAACAATCTGGTGAGGAAGCAAATGCGTCTGGAAGATGCGACAACCCGACAAGATCCATCTGTCAAAAATGGCGAGAATCAAAAGTCACGATGCTGGAGCTGCTTTGTATTTAGATGCTTGTTGTGTCTGATCACACGGAAGAGTTCGTCAAATTCAACACGTCTCAGTCAATGTATTGTATGTACGCCGTGCCTCTTGACCGTAGTTTCCCATCACTATGCGCAATTTTCCAACAGAAATCCTTCTGCTTATATTTGACAACCTTGGATTGTCAGACTTAACTAGGACGGCAAGATGCTGCCGGCTTTACCACGCCCTTGTCACGCCGAAGCTCTACGAGAGCTTGCGAATTCGGATGAAG
>JASUDE010000681.1:0-21327 GCA_034509685.1 Colletotrichum cereale | reverse complement strand
GAGATCAGGGTAAAAATTCAATAAGGGGAGCATGTAAGATAGACGTAAGAGCCCTTTATGGCTTAGCCAGGGCGTAATAAACTCTGTGTGTGTGTTCCTCAATCCTCGGCAGCGTGTGGAGCCACCAAGCCGGAAAGCCTCTACCTTACTTCCGAGCAGCTTGCGCCACTTGAGGTGTGGCGTTTCTGCCTCTTGACCGCCTCCCAAGGCCAACAGGTGCACGTGATGCTACCGAGATTTCGCCGGGCTGTCCCACTTCGTCCGTGTACTAGGTATGGTATCCGGCCGATATTTATCACCCCTGCCAGGTATCTAAAACTCACCCCTTTACTATTTTGGGTATAGTCAGTATCACGGTACTTTTTAACTAACGGCCGGTGCGTTACAGGGGGTGCCGCTCATAATAGCAAGATGAGACCCATGTTACCTGGGGTCGGGCGGTGCGTCCACCAAGCTCTCGGAGCCATTTGGTCTTGATAACCCGTTCTGCTAATGCGGACGCCATTCCATTCTGTCATTGTCGATTAAACAGCGTCTTGGGAATATTTTGCTTCCCAATCTGGACTCCCTGTCCAGTGGAGCACATCCATGTTTAAGCCGCCGGCTTACCCGCGATTGGCCAGCGCCAACAAGCAACAACCTTGACACTGTTCAAGGTGCAAGTCTCTTGGGGTTACTGGGCAATGGAGAGCCGGGTACTCGGTGAATGGTCAAAGGAAATTGGGGCAGTGTTTACTGCTTATATCGTTATCCCCCTGACGTTGGTGTTATCTTGAAGAACTGTTTCGCATGCTCTCAACTGTCAGATCCGCCAGGCGAGCCTTCTGATAGCAGTCAATGAGATTCCTCACGCCCATGATGGTTGACTCGTTCCATGGACTAAGTTCTCCAGGTCAACGCCGAGTCCCCACGCCCCTGAGTGTGCCTCGGACGCGCAGTGATTCAGCCTGTGACCAAGACTCAGGTCACTCTGTGCGGCTAGCATAACACTGAACTTAAGGGGCATCAACCACAGAAGTGTAAATATGCGGCTATGGGAGATATCAGTCCCGGTGTTGCAAGGAATTCTCCAGAACGAGATGCCCATGTCGCCAGCATAGACCAGGTATTAGGTTCTCACCCGTCCAGATTGCCCCTATGAAGTCGTCTACTGCAAGTTTACAAAGAGTCTTAGAAATTGCCAAAAATGCCGACAAAGCTACGATCCATGTCAATCAACCTTTTCCGAAACTGCGGGGTCAAAACTCATCCTGTAAAGTTCGTCAAAATCGGGAACTTCGCTTGCAGCATACTTTACTAGCGGCCAGAACAGCCTATGGAATCCCCGGTTTGGTACTTGACACTTCGCAATTGCATTTGCGTTGGAATCGTGGTATGCAGGTGGCCATACTTGCACCACAACAGTGAGAAACCAGAAATCCGTTGCGGGTGGAGAGGACCCGGAGCCCGCGTCGTTTTCCTTCACTCTCGGTCCGAGGTCGGAACAGAACCCGTACAGTGGACAACTAGCAGCGATGGCGTATGCGTTGCGTAGGTCGTTGCCGGGCGTCACTGGCAAGAAGATCACAATAGTGACATGCAACAAGGCGGCGGTGCCCACGCTAAAACGACCCCGTCAACAATCTGGTCAGGTATATCTACGGAGCCTCTACGACTCGGTGTAGGAACTCCGAAAGAACAACAACACCATCATAGTACACTGGAAGACCGCAAGCGAGGAAGACGAACTGCTTGAGCAAGCGAAGACCCAAGCGCGCGAAGCCACCACAGAAGGAGCCACCCCGCAAGTGCAGTTCCCAGCGATGAAATCTACGACACTCAACTTGGCACGATCAAAATGCTCACCGGAACGAGTGCTTCCTGAAAGGTCGGAAGATACTCCAAGAGAGTCGACAAGGCGCTGCCAGGGAAGCACACCCGCCAACTCTATCACAAGATCACCTGGAAAGAAGCGACCACACTTGCGCAACTCAGGACCGGAATGGCAAGACTGAATGGATATCTATACCGAATCGACGCAGCACCTTCAGAAATTTGTGGATGCGGACAGGCAGCAGAGACGGTTGAACACTTCCTGTTCCGATGCACACAATGGACAACGTTCAGAAGCGAGATGCTCCAGTGCACAGAGACACAGAGAAGCAATCTATCCTTTTACCTGGGAGGCAAGAGCCCAGCGGACGACGACAAATGGACGCCAAACATGCAAGCGGTCCGAGCGGCGATTCGGTTTGCGCTGGCAACAGGCCGGCTGGACGCAAGGAGATAAGAGACGGGATGGGAGGACCCCCCCCTAAAACACATCAAGCCTGACATAACCCTAATCACCTAACAACCCGTGCTACAGAAAGCACGCAATGCTTCAGCCGCCGTAGATAGGACGTTGAACACTTGGAGAATAGGCTTCAAGATGGCATGCTAATAATACAACTACACCACGGGAATCCGCAGTGAGAAGGCAGTTTCGGAGGAGCAAGCAGGAAATGGAGACAGCACTTATGGGCTTCAAGGAGACAAGGACACAAGCTCAGTAATGTATATGTAATCAGCGTAGGTGCCCTTTCGGCTTTGCCGCCGGGCGTAATAAATTGTGTGTGTGTGTATGTTTAAGATCAATAACTTTCGGTTTACGCATTAACATCGTCGCTCAGCAAAATCTCGGCAAAACCCAAGTTCCGGCACCCAAACACAACAGCCCATTACAGCACAGCATAACTAATCATTACGAACTTCTACCGACATGACGGTCTGTACATTATTCCGGCATGGCAGCTGCCGTCAAGCAGAGCGATGCGTTTTCGCCATATCAACTACGATGAACCGCCGCTAAATCTACTTGATGGTCCCATATACAGCATTTTAAGTAACTATACTCATCAACATCTAGGCAAAGTGTGATGAGGCTTCAGTTGGGGGAATCCCAAAGCCGGCGACAAAATCGTCTTCGGTGGCGCGGATTGTCAACTTACCGCACGGCAACGCTCAATCTGTTTCCTGTATTCTATTCCGCCTCGGAATAGACCTTGACACGACATCGATTCGGGTTCGGTACCAAGCCAAAAGCAACGATGAACAAGGTACCAGTACCTATGCCGAGAGAGGGAGCGGCATTCACCCAGAACCTGGTTACGGCATTTCGGGGAGGAGATCTGAAAAGGCTATATCCTTATCGGGATGTTGATATCATCGTTCTTCAGTAAGCACGGTCTAGTAATGAGCGAGTTTTGCAAGGGGCGTCTTGAATGGACATAATGCAAACCAGACTTCTGCAAGGCAGCTCCTCCAAAAAGACTTTTCGGTCGAAACCCCCTTGATTCTCGTCTCATCCCCTACAACGCACGCTGAGTCTGCATCCGAGCTAGGTCTCCAGCCGACATTCGAGATGATCGAAAAGAAGGTAAATGATGTGCACCGTCAGGCCAAGGCGGGAGACTTCTTCTACTTTCACTTCTCCGGGCATGGCGCACTGCTCTAACCGGCCAGAGGGTCCCCCTGCCCATGACTCGGGCGACCCATCTCTACTGACAGTAGACTTTTGCTGTGGCAAAACTGCCGTGCGTCTGTGGCAGATGTGAGAATGGCTGGAAGGAATGACGAAGAAAAAGGTCCACGTCGTGGCCACCATTGACAGCTGTTACAGCGGCGGAGCCTGGGGAGGCCAGGGTTTACTTCGGGCCCCGGACAATTGGCCTGTCGTCCCAACTCTACCAAATGACCAAGCTGCTGCCGGTAACAGCCAAGGAGAACCGGGTGCAGTATCGCCCATCAAGCCGCAAGGGTCCACGGTGATGGCGGCCTGCGATAGCGGGGGACGAACTGTAGAGAGATCCGTAGACGACAGACCATGCGGGGCATGTACGCACGCGCTCTTGAACCAGTTGGAGCAAGACAGTCTGAACGACATGCCTTCGACATATCGCACCATATGCGATCGAATTGTGCCACAGCTCCAAGATGTCAACGACCAAATACCTGTCGTTCATGGCCCGGACAGGTTTCTCTTCTTTAGAGACCTCAGACTGTACGAGTATGACATCGTTTCTCGAGAGCCTTCGCTGGCAGACTTCATTGAACAGTATACCAAAACTTTACTACGCGAGAAAGTCGTTTGGTCGCCCTTGGCTGAGCCATGGAGAGAGCTCAAATCAGGATATACGAGAATTTATGACATGTATTCACAACCCTGCGATGATATTTTGACGTCTATAGCGGAGAGAGTGTTTCCTAGACTTGCAGATGCCGGCCCTTCTATATCGTCTCCCAATTGTGTTGTCCTCAAAGAAGACGTATTTTTAAGAGAGATACTGCAACAATGGGGGCAACGGCAAAGCCGGGTACTCCGGGCAATGACCGACCACGTCATCAAACTCAGGGAAGAAGGTTAGTTGGATGAGGCGATGAGAGTGAAGGAGGAGATGTCGGTCAGAGCAGAATTGGTAAAACGTATCCCGAATTGTGTGGAATAAAGGATATCGGCAATCAAAGCTAGTGCTCGACATTAGGACCGCTTGTTGGAGCTACTTCAGTATTTGTAGGATCTTGTCGGATGTATGTATCTCGAGGTCTCCCCCTACAACTTGAAGAATAACCGTCTGAGTCCAGTGGATCGAGATCGTTATCCGACTTACAATATTGCCGTGGGAAGAGGGACGATGGGGGACGAATGAATCCAGGCCAGCCAGCAAAGTCCGCGTCGCGGCCAGCAATTCGGCCTGCCGTCGAAGAAAGGTCCAAACGCCCCTCTGTAAGACCTGTGGGTTGGGCTTGCACGTCGGCGCTTATGCACGGGAGTAATGGCAACAGCATCACATTTCCGGCAGAAGTAACGGACAAGGCTAGGGCGAAAGGAGACCTCCAGCGAGTGGAGCTTGGAGTGGGTTTACAGGCACGTGGGTAGGTGTGCCGTGACCCCGCCTCTGAAATATGGAGACAGTGACGAACTACTTAATTGCCACAGCTCAAACCCGCCGATATTTTACCATAGTTCCCAACGTGACCCCCAGGATTGATCTCTGCACTAGTTTGATCATCGACCAACTGCCTTCGGTTCACATAAAACGAGCCGTGCAATAGGCCATGGACTTTGCTATGGAGAAAGCTCGACAGCTTCGAGCTAAGCTGAGCAAAAACCCGAGCGATCATAAGGATCTCGATACAATTTTCAAAGACTGCGATACTATGGCAGCCAGGCTTCCTCTTGTGAAACCTTCGGACAAGGAACGATACGATATTCTTCATACGCCTCTATGTCTCTTCGGGCTTCATTGCGAAATTTGTACGGTTGTGGAAGACCGTGAAAGCGCCAAAGAGTTGCTTTCTCTGCTACGAAGCTGCTGGGTGGCTGTTCAAACGACGTTGCTGTCAATTGAAAGGTAGATTGTTTCCACCCATCGACTCGACCTTTTACTGACACTCTTCATATGATGGCAGGCCGCAAAGCCTCCAGGTCGACAAAAATATGGACTTAATGAAGACCACGATCGCGAGTCTCGAAACCTTCCATCATGATGCGAGGGACCAAGCCTATCAAGATGTCATGGCTGGCAACTTTTACAGTGTAGGCTTACAACAAGAGGACCAGAACCTTCATCTTAAACAAGCACTTTACATAGAGTTTCTTGAGGAGACACTGAAGCTGGTTCGTCAACATTATCGGCAAGCTGGTGTGGCTGACGGATGCGCGAGATCATTGGGGGGTGATTAGCGCCCGGGCGCGAGAATTGGCGAGTAATGAATGTATCGGGTCGGTTTTACTAAAGCGAGGGTATCCCAGGTTCTGTCAGAACTAGAGTCCGTCGTAGAACGTGTTTCAAGGTATATAACAACCACACGACCAGAGGCTGCTATTCATGCGGCCAAGATGGTGCGATATATGTAAAGAATAACATAGAGTTGGGCTGATGTCGAAGAAAACGAAACTAAGGAGAAACTAAAGCACACAAATCACCACAAACTAATCACTCTGAACCCATGAATCTCCCCTTCTAAGCCCTCTTTCCTCTCTAGTACGGGACACCCATCCCTCCACCTCGGCCAAAACACTTGAGGGCGAGTCTCTGTTTGCTAGGAGGAAGGAAAAAATGTCGGCAGGACTGAACTCCAGCTCCGGCACTCGAGCTGCAAATTGATTTGACAGTCGCCGGACTTCCTTAATAGGGTACATTATGAGGAGTTAACCAATCACCCGTGGTGTCTTGTCGAGCTGGCGGGCTGATTCAAGATGGAAGGGGCTGGGTGGTAGTCGGACCAGCACCCGCTATCCATCTATCGTACTGGAGGTGAAGCTTGGTTTGCGGCATACACTGCTTTAGGGATAGATTGGCTGAGTGACTAGGTTTTGAACTTGAGTTTGGACCATGCCAAGTTGTCACGTATCAGCTAAGGCAATGCAATGATCGTTCGACGCCTAATAGAGGACAATGAATGGTTTGAAGGCTTCTTTGAGCGCGCCGGCAGAGACGGACCTGTTGACGTGAAATTTACTCTACCGACTCGCACGGAAACGTTCAGCATTAAACTGAGCATGATGACTGAGCGACAAGAACCCTTGTCACGAAGCACCAGCTACCACAGCTGGAAATTGAAAGAGGCCAAGCGAGCTTCCCGAGTCTAGCCACGACGAGGTAACGAGAGGAACAACAGCAGGAGAGACGGAGGCCGCCCATAGCAGGGACAGATGTCGAGACACATGCGGCCAAGATGGCGCGAAATATATGATGGCTCAGTTGTCTGCGGTTTATTGGATAGCTGCCCTCTTTAATGACGGGGATGGGTCCCTCTCCGATGTTCACTTCATGCATGACAGATGTGGCTTCAAGGGGCTGATACCTTGCTTGTATCAAGAACTCGGAGAGACAGTCTCTCCGAGCTAAAAAGTACATAAATGGCAACTATATCCCTTACAGCTGCCAGCTCATATTCTCGATCTTCATCCACACATTCTCCCGGCCTCGAACAATGTCATTCTACAATTCGACTCCGGCAGGCTACCCGGTTCCTGATGACGATGCTATCGTAATTAGCAGCGATGACGACTCAGAAGAAGACATAGACGAAAGAACCAACTCTGATCACGACGATAGCCGGGCTAGTAGTGGGGGAGCTAACGATGAAGGTACTGGGGGTGCCGACGCTGAGGACGTCGATGACAGCAAAATAGCCCCAGCAAAGACAGTGCTAACGGCGGGGTTACCACTGATTCCATCGCCAATGACTTTGTTGATGCTAACAAAGACACCTCTGGGGCTAGGATAGCTAGAAATCACGGAAGAGATGGTGGCCCAACTGATGCTGCTGTTGCCGCTACTAGAGAGGAATCTATGGTCCAGGAACTGGCTGCAATTCGCGCTTCACCCGCCCGAATCGAATCCAACTTGTCTCAGAACGCTAGCCCTGCTCAGGTGATTCACACATCCATCGCAACAACTCCTCGTGGCACACGCAAGCGAACCAGCCCGGCAAGCGAGTTCCCAGAGAAGCAGAGGAGTGCTCGGGAGGGGAAATAAGGGTTTTGAGTCTGACGGCACACTGAATGCTTAAAAGTTACACATTAAATAGACATCAAATATCTGCTCCGCTGGCAATGAGAAAGCGTACTATTATGAGAAAATGAACCTGTTGTCACGGGATCGCGTGTCAGGGTGGCGAATTATCAGGCCAGCCTATGCCGAGAGCTGCTGCTGTGGCAGCGTTTGGACCATCCCGACGCTAAGGATTACCTCTGCATCAGGGCCGGCCACCTTGTTACAGCGGGTGTAGCGGACGCCGGGCAGGAGGGTGCTCCCCGAGCTTGAGGGCGAGGACGTGGATTACTGGCTGTGTGCCGCTAGCCCGCTCGTTATGCGCACCCTCAAGATGAGTGTCGACGCGGGCCAAGCTAAATCCAATCGCGGCTGCCGGAAAGGCCGATACAACCACAACATCCGCCCTCAGCGCAACGAAACCCACCGTCACAATTATGGCCACCTCCGCGATACCCCGTGAACTAGCGCTTAAGATTGTCGCCATCGCCGTGGTGTCCTTGCCGACTTCCACGCCCAGCACTTCCTTGTTGCCCTTATGACAGGAGGTCGCCTACTTGTAGGACTAGATCGGTATACAACCGTGAAAGGTGACCGCCAGATCGCTTAGGTCGATCGACGAATTGCCGACCAGGTGCAGGCGCATCTTCAACAGCGGCGGCAGTGTATCGGTTCGGGAGGTGGTCGTAGGCGGTCTTGCTGAGGATGCCATCACGGCCATTGCGGTAGGCGACGATCGGGGCGGGGTCTAGCCGCGACGGAAGGCGGGACGTTGACGACTCATCGTTTTAGCCCGCACAACAAGGACCATGCTGTGAGCCATCTGGCAATCTGAAATGTCAAGAGATGCTGCGCAGCACTGAAGTTCGCGCGTCTAGAAAACGGAAAGTGCACAAATACGTCGTGAAGAAAAGCCGCTGTCTGGGAATGAAGTTGCTGATGAACAGTGCGTGCCTTTTGAGCTGGTCGTCTGTGAACACTTCCCCTGGGTAGCCTGAGAGGTGGTAGAGAGCGGCGGGGTTGCTGTCGAGTGATGTATTACTGACTCCATCGACCATCGACATACGTCCGTACGTCAAGACTAAGGTTCCCGTGAGCACGTGAATGCATGTGTCTGGCTATCGCTAACTGTCGCGTCAGTCTCAGACTTCGGTACCTCGGGCTGGGACCCGGGTGCGACAGGCACATGCTCGGGCTCTTGAGAACAGCGTATTCGGAGTCGTCGCGAGGAAGGGGTTGAGCGGGTCCCCCATCCGAGGCGGGCATTGGTCAAGCCCTCTGAAGAGGCGCTTTTGGGACTTTGGCGGCCTCCGTTATCGTGAATGTGTAACTTTTCATCTCCGGCGCCGATCGGAATAAAGGACACGTACGGAAGGCAACATCTTGTACTTAGAAGATAATCACGGAATAACATATCTTTGGTTCACCCTATCTTTTGTCCATGTAGTACGATCGTACTATGTGGATTACTCCCTGTGTACACGGAGAAAGGCCGTTCAACAATCATAATATATAATACTAGCTTAGTATAATTTAATTATAAAGCGTTAATATATTATAGTGTATGTTAAATAGGGTAGCTTTTGGTGAAGCTTGGTGGGAAACCGGCGGCCCGAAAGTAGGGGTGGCCTGAAAGTGGGTACGTTGACTTATTTCGTACAGCGATAGTCGTAAGTGAAGTTATCGTGACAGTTTTGCATGTCGTAACGACACTTTTACAGTTTCAATACCTTGATTGTAGCGCGACGCAGGAAATCGGTCGATACGGGGCCGATCAGTCAGGGCTGCCGCCCGGTTCACGGGAAGTATTTTCCGACTACAGTCTGCCGATGGTTGCACCAGCTGCTGCGTGATCGAACGAACTTCAAATGGCCCAATTTCCCAAAACTAGAGCTGAGCTTGTAGAAGAAATTATTAAACCACACCACCGTAACCCCTTAGTGGTGAATTGTTGAAGGCGACTACCTACCCGGTTCTGGTGACGAGGTCGCCACTGGATAATGTGAGAATTAGAACCCGCGGTGAAGTTGATGGCCAATCTTGTGTAACATTGAGTGCAACAACGCAGCTGATGAACAGACAAATTGTGCCTGCAATTGACATCGTTTTGGCCTTTGCGGTAGCTACCTTGGGTGAAGCTGTCTGTGAGACGGGGATATTATAGGTTACGGGCTCGATGATTGCGTTGCAGGCTCACATCGCGCAACTTCCAGCTGGATGACACGGCTCCAAGCAGTCCACGAAGGATATTTCAATCTCTATTATTCTCATAGTCCATCTGATGGGGATCTGCTCCAGAATCCGAGAGAATGATTCTGATTTCAACATGGCCACAAAGCGCGGCTTTCCTTGACAGGTTTGCTGGTCTCAGATCAAATTATTACCTTCAAATACTATGGCGATAACTAATACCGTTGTGCTCAAATTTCAACCATTGACGCATCTAACGCGGTGAGAAAGCCTTAGTTGAACCTACGGGCCGGAATGTTATGGCCGTCTGTATTGAACTGCGAAGCTTTTCAACAAGTCTGCAAAAGGTAATGCGAGATGTAGAAAAACGTCTACAAACAACATCAAAGTTAGGACCATAAATCCGTGGGAATCGTTGATTGTCCGCGAACCCTCGATTGCTCGGAGCTTCTTTGGCTGGAATTCGCTGTGGTGGTCGTTTCTGGATCGGCGGAATTCTAACCCATCTTCAGAACGTCCCTGAGGTCGTGTGGCCTGACAGTTATCTTCTGATGATGGCCGCAATTGAGCAAAGCCAACAGGCTTCCAACTCATCCGCACTGGTTATAAGTCAGGTAATGAGCTAAATAATGCATTCGGATGACCATCTTACCTCTATTTCGACTCACTAACCTCCAGTCACTCTCGAGATGTTCCCCAAATTTGTCCACCCAGGAGGTGAACTGGTCATTGGGCCACGCCTCATAGGCAAACTGTTCAGCGCCGCTGACCTCGGGGTGGACCATCATGATTACGTGAACGGAAACCCCAAGTGTGCCCTTGAGAATCGGCTCTTCAATGTCTTGGTAGTTCGTCATCCCTGATGGATGGAATCGATGTGGCGGTGGGGGTGTTAAAACTGTCGTACTTCGACCTTGAGATATGCGCCAAGCAAACAAAGCCGATGCTCCTCTCATATACAATTTCCAAGCACGAAAACATGACTTTCTTCTACATTTGGCATTTCCTGGCTCCATGAGAGGACCCATGCAAATAGTGAGTGTTTGAAGTCCATGCTGTGAGGCCCATTCCTTGGTTTTGTCGTAATCTGTCCCGCTCCATAGGACCTGCTCGTTCTCCTTCCACACTCCGTCGAATTGTACACGTATCTCATTTGCTTCATTTGGAGTAAGGTACTTTGGACAGATCTGCGAGATGAGGCGTTCATATCCTGTGGGGTCATCAGTCACCTGTCCAATAGGCCTCAGATGTAAGTTGTATTCAGATGCCAGAGTAGCCAACGGCTTCCGATGACCAAGATCGTCCATGTGCTGATCAGCAGCCTCCTGACTCTTGAAGTAACGAGTACAGGTGTCGCAACCGAATTGAGCGTCAGGTAAGGTCACAGCCAACGGTTTCCGGTGACCAAGATCGTCCATGTGCTGATCAGCAGCTTCCTGACTCTTGAAGTGACGAGTACAGGTGTCGCAACCGAATTGAGCGTCAGGTAAGGTCACAGCCAACTGCTTCCAGTGACGAAGAGCTTCCATGTGCTGGTCAACGGCCTCTTGGTTCTTGAAGTGACGAGTGCAAGTGTCGCAACCGAATTGAGCGCCAGGTAAGGTCACAGCCAACGGCTTCCGGTGACCAAGATCGTCCATGTGCTGGTTAGTAGCTTGCCGACTCTTGAAGTGACGAGTGCAAGTGTCGCAACCGAATTGAGCGTCAGGTAAGGTCACAGCCAACTGCTTCCAGTGACGAAGAGCTTTCATGTGCTGGTCAACGGCCTCTTGGTTCTTGAAGTGACGAGTACAAGTGTCGCAACCGAATTGAGCTTCAGGTAAGGTCACAGCCAACGGCTTCCGGTGACCAAGATCGTCCATGTGCTGATTAGCAGCTTCCTGGCTCTTGAAGCGACGAGAACAGGTGTCGCAATTGACATGGTGTCCTGTGTCGGCTACATGTTGGTCTCGATACTCCTTTTTCTGCCATGTTTTCGCGCAGCTAAGACAAGCGAAACTCATTATGTGTAGTGGCGGTGTTCAGGAAAACAACGACAAGCCTTCTACGGTCAAGGAGAAAGTACAATAATAATGGCACTCCTGACGCTTAATAAGGACGTGCGACAGCAACAGCACCGGCCTTGGCCTTGCGTCTATGCTCACAGTACATTTAAACAAGATGCCCAGACGACAAGCGTCACCGGAATAAACCAGGACTCCGGTCACCCCCCAAAGGACTCGAGTGTAATTTCATCGATGGCAGCCGACACGCGCAGCGGCCCCTGAAGATTGCTCAAACTTTATGCCGAAAATCCACTAGCCCCTAACAGATCTAAGCTGTGCGTGTGTGTTCGTAAGGCGGACTTAGGCTCGAACTTGTGTCTCAGGTCTCGTCTGTGCGGAGCGTTTTGTATAATACCTTGTTGACTGGCCAACACTTTGCTGAGCACGAATCCAAGTTGCAGTGCATGGCATGTGTTAAGTCCGAGGACGGCTCGGCGATCAGGAAACGTGCCCTGCACCGAGCAGTTCAGCGGCTGCAGTGAACGGCTTTCCCACGACGAATGAGATGACAATACGTGAGTTTCTTGGCAGGAGCCAGATTAGAAAGAAACGCTAACAACCCACACCACACACTTCAACGGCACACTGTACCACCGTTTCTAGATATCTTTCAAGGCTGGGCGTATTCACGGCTAGAGCAAATATGGAACAGCCTCTTTCGGCTCTGCGAACCGTCTTCGCTCAAGCGCTCTAAGCTGCTGTGCTTGTTTTGGATCTACATCCGTCGTGCGCAGCCAAAGTCCATGTCTTCCACTGTGAACGCCGAATTTACCTTCACACAGTATGCCAAACTCAGGCACCAGAAGCCGAGGGAAGTAGCTGCATTTTAGCTTACGACTATCCACAACACGCCGGTCGACACCAAAAACACCTTCGGTGTTTGGCGGTCCCTTCTTGCTTGTGATTGCCACATTGCGGCCGGACACGTCCAGTTCGCATGAATGTTGACGCTACTGTAATTCCAACGCTCAAATGACTGACAGCTAGCCCTGAAGTGATCGCACTCTGTGACAAGTAAACGCACCTTGTTCAATCATCCACCGCCGCGGAAGCTCGGAATAGCGGCGTAATTGCAGCGCCGTTTCCCGACTCTTCGTGTGGGACCATTCACTAGCTCCGGTTAGGAGCTGGGTATACGGCGTCCTGCTGTCGGAGGGTCTGGGGCGTAGCATCGCTCGCAGGCTTGGGTGCACTCCAACGGGAGGGCAACATTGCCCCGAACTATCGGATGTTGCGGTTGCCGTTTGCCAGTACTTGCCTACCATGATCACAAAAGAAATGTGCCACCACGCGATGTACATGTACCTTTGCGCTTCTGGCCTTCCCTTTATTGGCAGGCTGAGGACGGATCTAGGGGCACTTCCGAGTGGAACAGTTCCTGCTCCAGGGAAGCAATAACTAGTGGATCCTTCACTGCACATAGGATTGGCTTCGCTTGTAGGCCGCAGCGCCACCAGCCCGATCCGTCGACGGCACCCTGTGGCCTGCTGCGTCTGTCGAGCAGGCCCACACAGCTCTGCCCCTTTACAAACGCATTGTGAAATTGTCGAATCGTAGGGGTTGTAATATGTGATTATACCTACTGTAAGTTGGTTGTGGCCATCCGGCCCCGCCCGCCTTATCTGAGGGACCTGGACACGACCATAGCGAGCCGCCCGACGGACCCAGGGTCAACGAGTAGACTGCTCCGCCATCTGCAGCTTCGTGCGGATCTATCTCGTATATGGGTGCACCTCTCGGCCCAACCGACAACAACCACAATCTAGTACTCGGCGCCAATTTCGCCAATGTCTAGTACCCCCTTCCGCAGCTCGAACAACAGGAATGTTCTGCATGCACCGGCTGATGAAGCGACTGCCAAAGTCACCATAGGCACATCTGACAGTAATGGGAGCCCTGGCTCATCCTCAACGAGCTCCTCCACTACGTGCCTCCAATACAGGACTGAAATCGAAAATCCAACACTAGCCACAGGCGCCCCAGAAGTACAGCATCCGGATTGTAGACTCTTCGCTCCCGATTGTCTTTCAAACGATCGTGGACGAAGAGCTAGCGGAGCGGCTCGAAGGCGATCCATTGACAACCCAGGGGATTTACTTGGCCTCAGAGTTAAGAATCCACATACAAATGTACAATACGTAAGATAAGGCAGGCATATTCTGGTTGCCAGGGCTCGCGAGACTCCTGACCTGGCATTGCTTGTGACGCAAACTCACATGAGCTTTGCATCGGTGACTGGCAATCGCCACTCTTGATACCCAACCCCCGCAACAGGGGATGACTCCCGAGACGGCCTCCTGCAGAAATTGCAACCGATTGAGGGCGTATCACAATCGCAGTATTTCCCACACCTGCTATTGGCAATCGCAGTTGATATCGGGGAGAAGGGGAAGCTTCGGCTTTGCATTGTTTTGTTGAGACTCACCAAAACCCATTTCCGGTCCACAGTCCCTCATTCTTCCCCTACTTGGCCGGTTCTCTACTTTTCTGTATTTGACCACTCGACCCATCCAGCATTCTTTCTTCTCGTCTTTACTGTTTACTCCCAAGAAATGCAAAGTAGTCCGCGTCGACACTGAAACACGCCAAACTGCCTTATAAAGCTCAATCCTCGCCTTTCTTGCGCAATTCCCCCAGTTAACTGAATATCATCTTTGAGAAAACCAGTCAACCTACCAGCTCAGACCCAAAATGCTGTCTGGCAACGAAAACATGTCCGAGAAATCACTTCTCTATGTTGTTCACCATATGTTCCTCATCCCCCACCTTCCTCAAGCCGAGGATTTCAGTTGCGAAAAAGAGACAGCTTTACTGCAGTGTACTCTTGATGCACTTCTTAAGTTTGGCGCCATTGATGATGAACTATCAAAGGCCGCTAAACCGGCAACGGCCATGATGCGAGCAATGCTCCGCGTCCACAATACCGTGAGCGAGACCATCGCTGTAGACAACGGCGAACTCGTCACGATGCTGGGTCGACTGCAAGAAACGGGTAAGTAAGTTCGTGAATCAGTAAGCCCATTTTCTAACGCTACGATAGGGGACGCCATTCCTCTGCACATAAGGGAGCAAAACGCCGGTGTTTTGATCACCAAGGTTGAAGATGCACTTCATGTCGAATCTTTCGAGCTATCGCCAACCAATGAGTCCGTTATCACGACCAAAGGGCGGCTGCGTAGAAGTTTTCCTGGAAGGGCGGTCAGCATCAGTCTTACTATAGCTTGCGAGTCCGGCTTCTACGACACTCTTGCCGTGACGCTGACGAAGATGAGTGCCCAGCCAGCGCCTGACACCCTGCCCAAGGAGAAGAAAGCAGGACAGGCACAGGACGAGAACCGGGATACTGCCCATCCCAAGATAGTCACTGAGCTTCTGGATGCTTTCCTGCAAGTTGTAGGACGACCTCTAGATGGAACCAGAATATGGAAAAACACAAGAGAAGAAGTGCTTTGGAAGGATGCTCGATTTCCTTGGCGAAGATCACCGGCCTGGATGCTCATCAGGGTGAGCCTTCAGTTGGCCTTCAGTCGATCATCCCAGAATCTTGGCCTGCGTTTTGACGCCTACAAGACATTCATGGTGTTTCTCATGGCTGAGATTCTTGAACGCTGCATCGGCTTTGAGTTTCGCTCGGACATTATCTATTCGATGACAGCGAAACTTTCCAGGAGACTCATCAAACTCGGGTCTAGCGTTGAGAACGCCGCTTTGAAACGTGTTCGCGAGCGAATGTGTCGGGCCAACAAGTTCCTTTTCGATAGATGGACAATCATCCAGAAACAGGACTCGCCTGATTGGGGCCCTAAGCTCTCACGCTTGGAGTCTTTGGACTTTTTGAAAGACACGACCATGCAACTCTCGCACTTGGACTCGTTCCTTGCTTCGCTCGAGCACCGAAAGAACGAGCCTCACAATCACGAGTTCCAGCCGTCTTGGACATTGATTCAATATGAATCGGATACGCTTCCAGAGCTCGCCGACTCGTCCGACAGAGAGCATTTGCTACTCAGCCTCACAGCTTTGGAGTCCTGGGTCGAAGACAACCTCCAGACGTGGATGAAGTCACAGCTGGTGCAAAATCACACCAATACCTGCGCTCAACTTCGCCATCTCATTGAGCGCTACCACGGTGCTTCCAGTAGCCTATACGACGGGAATCCTGAGTCGGTCTCCATCATGTTGCTAACTATCCTGGAACTCTGGATCGCCTGCGACATGGCTGCTCTACACATTCATCCACTGTTACGTGACTATGAACCCGGGATCTCACGGAGTTTATTTCAAAATCTTTTGCTGCCGTTCAGGAAACAAATGTGTCGCCTTTTCAACGCAGAGACTTATTTAGCCAATCGATCTGACAAGGCCATTTCGGGTTCATCCACGTTCGGCATTTACGCATCGGTTGGTACTTCCGGCTGCTTTGCCGTGCGATTCTTCAATCAATCGCCAAGGCATGAAGCCCTTCTCAGCGAGATACAAGCAAATGCTACTTCGGAGCGGGAGGGTAAGCGCCGGGAGTTTGCAGGGAAAAAAGCCGAATACAGTTCCCTTATGCAGCAGTTCAACAACAGCCAGTGTGAATATGAGGATGTCTTTGATTACGAGGAAGGCCCGTCTACACGTCACAAGAAGCAGTGCAAACGGTGTTCATATCGAGATAAGGCGAACAAGATCCAGATCTACGTTCACGAATGGCCTCTGCCCAAACGTGACCTCGAGGCAAAGTCGGTTGTTTTCGAGCTTGCTCTACCGGAGACGTTCGGGCAGTGGAGAGAGGCTAGCATGTTCGTTCTCCTCGACGTTCTCAAACTCGAACACGGCATCCAGGATCGACCACAATCGCATTACGCGTTGAGGGACTACGATGGACTTTCGAGCTTCTTCTGCTGTAACGTTTTGCCACAACATATTGGCCTGCTGTCGGGTACCAAACCTAATGTGGTGACTCATCGAAATCCCGTCCTCGTTGGAACCGCTGTCGAAGCTCAGATCTGTCTCAACAACGGGCTGCAATTTTCGTATTATGATGGCAAACGATCCTGTTTTATGAAGGATCTGAAGAGTATGGATACGATTCCGAAATTGTGCACGTACGAGCTCTCAAAGCAATCCTCTGCCTTACAGAGATTTCTTTTCCGGCCTGCGTCGAGTCCGAACGGCCCGTCGCCAAATACTGTCATAGCCACGCAGAACATGTGTCCCGACGGTATGGCACTGGACGAGTACAAGGCTTTAGCACAAATTCCACTCGGCTACCGAATTCAGTGGCAGAACATCCTCATCCAGCTCTTCTCGCCAACAATTGACTTCAAGAAGCGAGATGTGGAATTAGTCGTGCTTCAATGCATCTACCAGACAGGCCCGGACAGCGACACAGTGGTGCGAAGCGCCCACAGCATCCTCGAGGACGACTACTTTGCACGCAGGCTCCTTGAAGGCGTTCGCGATGCCACCCGCCGGTTTGAAGAAAACTGGCAGTCTTCGACAGCTCTTGCCACATTTATATCTCTGATTTGCCGATTACTCTCCCTCACTCAATCCCCGGCCATGCAGCAACAATGTCTCGATTATTTGTGTAAGGCGAGAAGAATAACCTTTGCTTGGGCCAATCATCTCAGAGGAAAGGCTCGAAATACTCTGGATGATGACGAGAAGATGGTATTGCAGTGCCGAGCAATGGAGATCTTCTTGATATGTTCGGATACATTCAACACGGACCCGGGCTTCCAGCAATCCATCCTCTCATCTGACGAAGATGCATCTGTCTTTCTTCAATGCTCCGTCGGAATCCAGGAATACTGCCAACCGCTTCTCAGTACGCTCGAGAGGACAGTTCAGTTCCTATACTCCCGATGGCAGAGAACATCCTATCACTGCTATCGTTTCTTAGCACTGAAAATAGCCAAACAGCATAGCACCGCCCTTGATGACGCCATCAGAGCATCTTGGGCCGCGTACAGACCATGCGGCCATTGGAGTGTCTTCTCCGACATGCACACTCACTGGCTCGCTAGCTTCACCGCAACTCCTTTACCACTCTCCGTACACTTCAGTCTTGTGACTGGGGAGCTCCTTGTCAGTGGAGTGCCTGTGGATCATCTTCCAAGCGACTACTTAACCCATCCAACTTATCAAAAATTATTTGGCCGGCTGTCCCTTGAGATCATGCTTAGCCCCATTCCGGGAATGCGGTTTTCTTCCAAGGCAGATTACGCAGAGCATGAAGTCCATTTCTGCCTCGTCAATGATGGCGATACAGGGGAATCCGACCTGTTAGTACACGCCGTTCAAGGCCAAAGAAAACTCGATTTGATACCATCTCGACATTTACAGGGAAAGGTGCCAAATGCATTTGTGAACGATTATGTTCACTGGTACAACCACAACGAAGACTGTATCGACTTCTACAACGTCCTCACTCCGTGGAAATATACGACATCAATTTGGAAGCTCCGAAGACTACAGGCCTCTGGTCTTTGGGTACTTTCTCGGGACGAACACACTCTCATTGATGTTAACAGTGACTCAGCGAAACTACTGGCGGAAATTCTTGCACCCCTGGAGGAGCGGTTCTGGATTCATGTTCTGTATAGCAACTCCAGCCCGCTGATTCACATTGACCTTCACCGTTCCAGGCTCGACTTCAGCTTAAAGCCGGGAACCGCATCAGTGGTTTCAAGGCAGTATCGCGGCATGTCAGTCGATCCTTATCAGTCAATTGGCACCTTGACAGGACTCAAAGACAAGTTGGTTCTCAAAATCGATCCCCGACATCCTGCACTTCCTACTGTTCGTAAACTCTTGGTTCTCGAGGGAGTGGAGACGTGTACTCGCGCAGGGGATCATGTCCAGGTCAGAATCGGCAAAGGCTTCGATCAAAGGATCCACGCTTACGATATCGACGAGAAGCTGGGGAGACTCGTCAGCAATGGGGACCGGCAGAGCAAACTCTTCCTTTGCTACCTTCATGCCATTACATCATTCTGTCTACCAGATCCGCTCTCCGGGAAGACTGGCACGGAAGAGGCTCTTTCTATCCTGGACTCGGCTTCGATCAAATCATTCGATATTCTGACTGAAGAGAACCTCCAAACCCTTGCTCGTCTTGCAAAGCTTACACCTGGGAGGAGCTATTATCCCTCCCACGAACGTGTCATGCAGACTGTTAAATGGATGCCGGAACTCAGTTTTCTGTCTCAGCACGGGCTCTTTTCCGAGTATGTAGGCCGGATCTTCAACGAGTCAGCGCGGTCGCAATTCTTCCACCCGCAATCGTACCTCGAGCCCCCTACGCTGGACCACATCTCTCTCGAATTGCTTGAGAGAGACAACATTCGGTCATCAACTTTTCGAGTCTCCAACTTTGGAGCAGAGCGTCATTCTACTGCGTACGACCGCGTGTACAAGCCTAGGGATCGAGACACGTCGGCGTCGAGTTTGAAGTCATTTTTGATATCCCATGTCATCTTTTCCGGCCAATCTACCTTGATTCAGTCCCTCCCGCCCGATATCGATGGCCATCTGTGGCGGTATCTCGAACGGGGACCAGCAGTCCGTGGGCGCGACAACACAGTTCCATCGGCGGAAGTAGCGTATGACGGCGGCTTACTTCTGGAGTCCTTCTCCCACTTCATTGCCCAAAACTGGGTTACTCTGCACAAGAACCTTGTGAGCACTGTTGGAAAGTTTGATCTGATGGTCTGGTTAGCGACACTTGCCTTTGCGAACAGCGCCGACATGACAGTCATCCAGACACTGGCATCTTTTCGAACGACTCGGGAGCTGATACAACTGTGTGCTCCTTCTGCTGCTAGCTTCGAACTCGCATCCGGCGCCAAAGTGGATAAACATAAACTACGGAATGTTCTTCAACTGTGCCTCCCGCCCTTTGCCCACTGTCCCGAGTTCAGCCTAAGCCAAGGACCGTATGAGAGCTTGAAGACATACAAAGAACGACGGATGCACTTGTACCATCAGAACAGAGATCAGACAATATCCAGTTTTATCGAATGCGTTTCATCCCAATGGCCTTGCAAGAAGCCGGCGATACCCTCACACCACAAAGATAAAGAAATGTGGTACAGGTATCTGAATGTAGAGCAAGCGCTACCGAAAGTCAGAACTCACTTCGAAACGTGGTACAATAACCTTAGTTTCAAGCAGTATCTACAAACAATTGCAAAACTGCTGCCCTCCGTGGTAGCACCTTCGAACATAACTTCGCCGCTGTTAACAACACCAGAGTGGACTTTACCAAGGGGTTCTCGCTTCCTGGGTAACGACGACAGTTTTAGGCTCGCAGCGCCACTGGCTCCTGCACTCGAGACCCGGGCACTGAGCATGATAACACGGTCCAGTTTTCAGAAGAGAGATTATCGTCTTTTCAAGGTGCTTCGCAGTTTGAGCAACAGAATGAAGAACGCTTACGAGAAACGCTATATCAACGATCTGCATGCAAGTCTGGAAGCACTGCGACGCGCGGACGCTGTGAGCGATAACATTCAGATTTCTGGAACAGACATGAGAGATGACCTTGTACTCTACCTGCAGGAGTGCAAGAAACGAGTACAATGTTACTACGATGTCATGATCAAAGCAATTCTGGGGCTCGAAGCTGAAGTCGAATGTTTTCCATCCAAACTACCTGACATCTACTCAAGACCTCGACTTTCACCAACCTTGATTCTACAGCGGCTCAACAAGGACCACCTCAACAATACGCCAGACGAATGGAAGAGATGCATTACTGAATATGCCACTGCTATAACCCATCTCCAACGCGCAGAGCGGATGCTGGCCTACTGGGATGATCCTGCCACGCTTTTTAACGAACTACGGAACCCGGGTCACACCAATTGGCAGCCCCTGGATCATCCTGACACTTTGCTTCTGGAAGTTGAGAGCGGCATCATGATCCGAGAAGTTCAAGAGAGCATCGCGAAACAAATGCGAGAACCGCCCTCGGCGAAGAACGCGGTCATGCAGCTGAACATGGGCGAAGGAAAGTCTTCGGTTATTGTTCCAATAGTCGCAGCTGCTCTCGCAGACAGATCTCGTCTCGTTCGGATTATTGTCGCCAAACCTCAGTCGAAGCAGATGCTGCAGATGCTCGAATCGAAGCTTGGGGGGATGCTAAACAGACGCATCTTCCACTTCCCTTTCTCCCGTGCCCTCAAGATAGGCCCTGCCGAAGCGGAAGCACTAGGATCCCTCTGTCGCGATTGCTTGGATTCCGCGGGTGTCATGCTAGTTCAGCCCGAGCACATTCTATCCTTCCAGTTAATGGGGATTGAAAGTGCCATCTCCGGGAATATGGACGTCAGCCGCTCTCTTCTCCGAACCAAAGACTTTTTGGATCAGTCATCGCGTGATATAGTCGATGAAAGTGACGAAAACTTCAGTGTGAAGTTCGAGCTGGTTTACACAATAGGCACCCAGCGACCAGTTGAATATAGCCCATTTCGATGGGTGTGTATCCACCATGTTCTAAAGGTCATCCGACAAATTATTCTTGAAGTCGAAAAGGAGCATCCCGATTCAGTAGAGATCTCACCTATACATCGAGGATGCTT
>JASUDE010000680.1:6983-21442 GCA_034509685.1 Colletotrichum cereale | reverse complement strand
GCTGACATGAAGCGTCGGGAGACTAGAGCAACCACCAATCCATAGATAGAATCACAGGTGCGCATTAGCAAGCCCCTCACAGATCTTATATCCATAAATCGCCTCCACGAATTGAAAATTGACTAGGTGATATATACGGAGGAACTAGTGATCTACTCAGAGAAGACGATGGACAGTGAAGACCGCAACGCTGGAGAATGGTTCCGGTTTTCTGGGAAGTTCCTCAACGATTAAGCCAGACGGAGGGTTACAAGGTGACGTCATTCTGTTGAAGACATAGCATCACCATCATCATGGGTTCTTTCAATCGGTCTAGAAATCGAACGCGGTCGGCTAGTACTCACCGCGTATAGTTATGAGCATAAATCTCTTACTGTTGGAAACACACTTCAGTTCTCTTAATATGCCCCACACGGTCCCATATAGAGGCACTTAACACTGTGCACAACTGATTGCTGCATTTGAAGGGGGGTTAACCTATATTCAAAGCCAAAAATGAACATAATCAAGTATACTCCAGGGGTGGAATATCACTCGCACTGTGGTATGCTACAGACTCCACATTTCGTTTGCAAACAGGCAACCACAGCCAATAACAGACGTTTGTAACAGACGTAACAGCAGGTTCTGGCTCTTCTAAACATTGAAAGCTTCTGCAAAAGAGGAAGTGATTTATGCTCTTGACTGTACTGTAATATCATGATTCGAATTTAATGGTTGAGGCAAGGATCGGCTCAATATGTGACGGGGTAAATTTTACAATTATAAAAATACCTCGCAAGATCCTGCTAGTTGGATTTCCCAAGTCGACACACCTCACGCCTAGCTCAAGATGCTGTCTCTCGAAGACCTTCGGGTCATTGTTTCTGTGTTGAGTGAAAACTACTGGCCTTACGTCGCTCGCGTACTCGAGAGTTCAACTAGCAGTCCCCTTTTCGATATTATCAACCCTGATTACGTTACTCTCCCCACATCGCTTGATGACCTCCAAACCCGTTTCAAGCATAATTTCATTCGGTTTCACGTCGCATACATCGTTATCATTACTTTTGGTCTTCTAGCTAAGCATTGGCATGTAGCTGCTGTTGTGGCAATTGTCCACAAGCTTGGCACGTTTGTAACCAGTTTGGGTCGCGGAGATGCTTCTCTGAAGTCTGATACTGGCCAGGATGAAACAACTAGATATGCGCATAACTTGATGCGTGGCATCTGGCTTTCATCAGGAGTATGGTGTTATTGGTCACTGTACAGCATAGCGACGACCGCACTGCAGTTTACGGTGGTATTCGCGGTTCACGCGGCGGTCCTCAACTCGAAGGCAAGGGTTACAGAGAAGCAGTCTTGATGAGAGAGGCTGTAATCCCGACGGGATCGGTTGATAGATACACATGTTAGTCTGAGTCAGAGGCTCGAACAATGACATCGCTACGGGTCACAAATTGGTGAGTAAGTCCGATCAAAGTCGAATCTGTCAGAACCAAATAAAGATGTCTGATCACAGCAACGTAGTGCCCTGTCCAAGCTCATTTATCTCGAATCACCATCCAAAAAGCTTGCTCCAAGGTAGCTACCTATCTATTGACCAGACGGCTTTTCATTATAAGCCTAATGGAATCCCCCTTGAAGGTGTTCTTTGCCCCCCTTTATCTTTTTGTTTTTTGATCTTTGCATTTTCCTCCATCTACGGTCAAGCCGCCTTGGTATTAGGAACTGGTACGATAGTAACGTGAGTCACTGTCAAAGTCGTTCTAGGCTGATGTCTGTATGCCTAATAGGAAATACATAAATATAATTTTGCATCATGCAATCAAGCAAGCGGCACCTCAGCATATAGTCCTAAATCTCTCCAGCGCTGTTAAAACCAAATTGTTACGAGCAGGTCAGGGCAACCAACTGCACCACAAAGCAAAAGCTTCGGTAATGATGCGCCTGCATCATTATCCCCTGTTCTGCACTATATAGTTACGCCGGCCAGCACCCCAACTGGTTGGGTCGTAACACAAATATCTTGCATATCTATTAGGCAACTACGAAAGTATTCATTTTGCGGGAGAAAGTCCAAACAAGCCATCGGTTTCAGATACACCTGTGCTGTCATGGGCTACAGACCGCGGGAGGTTATGGGACCATATAGAGGCGCCGACATGACCCAGGAAGGAACTATCATAGCCCCCGGCGGCTGCTGTCACATCCAATTATAACACCTCAGCTTAGAGATTAGATTTTACGATAGTGCGTTTGATAATAAGCAAATAGTTGCAAACATGGTACATAATAGGTCAATCAGTAGTTTAATTGGAACTTCGCGACATCAGGGGATGACATAGTTCCATATATTCGGTACTGACATTATTAGCTGGGTCGTGTGAGAACATTGTAATAATATGCTATGGCATATTAACTATCGATATACGCCTCTTTATAGTAAGTCGTAGTGCATAAATGATTCTTGGTTTTGATAGCTAATTAAAACCTAGCGCTTTTAGATTGCTAAATAGTCGATTAAGCGTCCAAACACGGTTTTACAGACAGCACGATAGTCGAGGTCTGGATAACCAATGGTCCATTAGGTTAGGGTCAGGAAGATCGTATCTTAGAAACTAGATGGTATACATCTTAACAATGCCTGCTTCACCAGCACCTGCTTTCGAACCGTCAAGGTCTAGCCTCAGACGGTCGCTCCTATTAAGCTGTTTGCCACGAAACACTCATGTAGCCAATGTCAGTCTTCAAGCGTCTTCCAGTCGGACAACCCTGATCACTACTTAATCCTTGCTGACGCCCCACGGCTCATTGCAAGGTAGTGGTATCAAGGCATCAATCCCCTTTACTACATATTATATACGTCATAATAGATGAAACCTATGCGGCGCTGGGAGAGATATATAGCGTCGACCGTAGGAGACGAAACATGCTTCTTGTGTCTTTCACGCAGGGAATATAGTAGGTAATAGTCGTGCACTTGGGCACAATTGCAAAGTGAAGCGTGGATGCAAAACCATTTATGACGCATGCTATTCGCAAAGAATGGATCACATCTTAGGTCGTAGATGTTCGCGCTGAAAGAATAGCGATGGCAGCGTCCTGGTCCGCTTCGCTGGTCGGCGTGTCGGCTTCGCAAGAAGCACTTCTGGCCATTTCGGGCATTTTCTTCTCAAACTCTACAACTACATGTCCCTTGCATATCCTATAATGACTTTTTACGCCAGGTTTGGCCTCTTGATGGCAGTCAAGCCCATCCCCATTGCACGATGGCACGGCAACCAGACCCTTGAAACGCCCCCGCCAATCAGCCGATCGGCCGAGCCAACTGACTGCCTAGCCAATGAAGTCGTGGCTCTGGGCGAAACAACCCACGCAATCGACCTCACAGACGTTACCATACGATCTCAAAAAGTGCCGGTCAGTAGGGGTAAACACATGGAAGAGCTTGTGAGAGACTCCGGCCGTCTCAGATAAGAGCTTAACTACTGGAAAGGCGTCGCCCGAAAAGGGGCCGCCTTCATAGTCAACGTCAATGAAACCGTAGCGCAGCTTGACGATATTGTCAGCAGGTTTAAGAATGGCGTTGATGATGCATACTCTGTGGTGGATGAAAGGACTACGGCCCGTGGTAATCCTTCAGAATCCGATCTATACGACGAGATAGGAGACAGACTGAGTGTGGACAAGGCTTGCCGTTGACGGAAGCCGATATCGATGTAATCCTGTTTGACGGGGTCGAAGGAAGTATGGTTTAAAGGTTATTGATTCGAAAAGAAGTCCGGAGAGAGTACGACACAGTGATGAAGGCTGGTTCTAGAGTGAAGCATAAGTAATGGCGGTAATCATCTTTGATCGGCTCCGCTAAAAAAATACTTTTAACGCGATTCAAGACTTCTCGGGAAAGATCTCCTTCCAGGTGTGCCTTAACATACAGATTACCGTGACATGGCAAGTTGCCTTTCCAGCTCGCGGATTGTTGCAGTGACCTGGGCTTTCCACCTCTGCGATTTGTTCTCTTCGTCATCCAAGATCTTCTGGATACGTTTACTGCGTTCCTCTCTTCGTTTCATCATTATTTTCCGCTCATGATGATCACTGGTTGAGACCTTTCCCCTATTTATACTGCCATTATGATTCCCCAGCCGACTAGTAGGAATCACAAGGCAACCCTTTCCTTTAATACCGCAGCTGCAGGGACACATAGCCAGTTCTGATCCAAGAGGTTGAAGACATTCGGTGTGAATTACGTGTCCTTGGAATTGAATAAGCCTGCAGAACCTAAGTGTCAGGTGACGGGACTGGACCTACCACACGGAATGACTTGTAAGGCCTTGTGTTGGACATTCTCTTTGCAGACGGCGCAGACTAACTGGTAGATCTTCCGAACCTGCTGACCCCCATGGCGCAAGTGGTTTTGCTTAGAACAATACACCTCGGTGGTCCCGCTGTATTCTTCGTAGTTCTTGCAGCATTTAGAACAAATCACCTGGGCATGTGTTTAGTCGAGCGTTGAATCCAGACGTGGGAAACTAACGCATGCGCAATCAGGAAGCAAGAAATTCTCTTCGAGGGGTGTATAACACCGAGAACAAAAGTATGAAAGCTCCTTGCCCTCGACCTCGACCCCAACCTCGACCCCGAACTGATCCTCGCTTTCGTTGGTAAGATCGATAATGGCCATCTTCAGCTTCGGTTTGATGCTGTTAATGATGGAGAAAGGAAGGAAACATATGAAGTTTTGTGGGGGTTTTGCCTTTCTTATAACTCTGGAGCTTCGCCGCCGCTTTACATACCCTTGATGCCCGTCCGACCCCACCGCTCAATTATTGCGCCTATCAAGGACCAGTTCTTCTTAGTCAGTACCCCATCAGCATTGGGAGGCAATCGGAAGCACCCTACAGGCCTCGTGACCGTTTGTGCATCATGATGAGCAAGCTGGGGAACATGCTGCTGAACATTGTGTCAACCACCACTCTAACGCTCTGCCCCGCTACAATATTCTCCTGGGCCGATAAATGCGAGCATGATTGCTTATTGCAACTCGTTATTACGCGTACAATTGGCCGTGGCGGCTTATCGTAAAGGCGGCCTCCCTTCGAATCGGCGCTCATGTTGTGGCTCTGCTAGAAAGACCCCGGTGAAAGCTGGTTCTGGATATTAACAAACAAGATGGCTGCATTAACGACTCCGCACTCGCCAACATCACAAGCTATGCAACACGTTTGTAGTAAATTATCAGCACTGGGGCATTATCCAACGTTTCAAGCTTGATTGCAATGGTTTTGACGACGGTGGCTGGCTATACAGCACAAATCACTATATTCCAGACTGTGCCCCCGGTCGTCGCGTTGCGTCATGCTTCGCAGGCAAGCGGGCGATGAGTGAGAATGAATGATGAACACGCTCAACACCAACTACTTTGTGTTTCCTAACCTCTTAAAATGATTATCGTGGAGGGGCCCTATTGCATCATACTTTTCTTCGCTGCTTGTCACAGATTGACTCGTATGTGTCTTGCACTCTGAGCATGTTCTCATCGTTCCACTACGGACTCCTGCCGTTGCTCGCCATCGATCGTGAACCGGTCGTACACAAGTGGACCCTCATTTACGGTGTGTCCCCGCACATCGGAACGGCTTTAGGGTCTTCGGGAAAAGGTCGACTAATAAATAACGGGGTTCAGGCCTGCCAGCAGTGCTCGGGTCAATAGTTAGAAAAAGGCAGGGCCGAAAGCTGATGATGAAGTCACAAATGGAACAGACCGCAGCCATTATGTTTCCTCACTCAGCCCTCATGTCGTCGAGACGTTCCTTCATGGGCCAATGGGCCGCTCCACAAACAAATCAGCACTATGGAGCGAGGGCTCGGACATGAATGACTAACGGCAAGTCTGAGCAATACCTGGGGCCTCGACGGCTCGCCTCCTATCGGAGAGACCGGTGGGCTGGTCTTGTCGAGTAAGAGCATTATTCAAACAAAGACGTTGTTGGCAATATTACTGTCATAGTTGATCGGAATGGTAGAAGAAGAAGGATTGACTGAGGTGGGAGAAAGAATATCGTTAATTCGCTTAACATCGCAGAATAGCAATACGCCCCGAATTAGAGTTCCCAATGCGATCGCCTATCCGGCTCATCCTACCAGTGCTGTTGATGACGTCAAGACACCTTCGAGAATCAATCACGTCCATCGACATGCTGGAATTTGCTCTTTGGCGCACCAAACAGGAATGACTTGTACACGTGAGAGGGAAGAGAACGGTGAGAAGAAAAAGCAATACGATTGAACGAAAAGGTCTTGAAGGGACTCCTGAGCTGGAACATTAGATTAGTCTATATACCCCTTAGCTACATGCGCGTTTGCTTTTTGGTTGTGTAACCACCAGTAATCCACTGACTGGGCCACCTCAAGAAGGTGCCTTGCACCCATTTGTGCTGACCTCTTCTAAAGATAAGATCATGGTACCGTCACTAGATGCCGCAGCTAATTAGTGTTTAGATTGAAACTTTGCGTACATAGGGATGAGAAGACCAGCTACTAATCGCACGGGTATAGTTATGAGCATATATGTATCTCTTCCTCTTGGAAACACACTTCGGTTCTCTTGGTATGCGCCACACGGTCCTATGTGGAGAATTCCAGCACTGTGCACAGGTGATTGCTGCATTTGAAGGGAGGTTGGCCCATGTTCAAAGCTAAAAATGACTATAATTAAGTGTACTCCAAGGGTGGAGTATCACTCGCACTGTAGGTCGCCATGGTAACAGGACGACTCGATATGCAGATCAACTAAAGATGAGACAAGAGCGACGCATCATCACATACCCATCACTAACCACCGACTAACCCGCCTACGCACCCTCGTGCCACCGACAGCAGGGCTTGCTTCAGCCGCCGAAGATAGAGACCTGAACACTTGGAGGACTTGGCTCCAAGATGGCCTGCTACTGCCACTCACGAGAAACCGCAAACGTTGAAAGGGATAATCAAAGAGGATACAGGTGGAAATGGATCTTACGTATGGGATTATTTTGAGACCAGGCTCATAATTTGTCAAGGGGAGCATGTAAGATAGACACAAGAGCCCTTTATGGATTAGCCAGGGCGTAATAAACTCTGTGTGTGTGTGTGGTAAGCTACAGACCCCACATTTCGCTTGCAGACAGGCAACCACAGCCAATAATAGACGTTTGAAACAGACGTAACAGTATGTTCTGGCTCTTCTAAACATTGAAAGCTTGTGCAAAAGAGGGAGAGATTTATGCTCTTGACTGTACAGTACAGTTATGAGCAACAATCTCTTCCTCTTCAGTCAGACATACAGCGTATCACTAACAGAGCAGAAGTGGCTCCCTGGTAATCTGTCCAGATCAAGCTTGTCCAAAAACTGCCTAGCATCCTATATCTGCTCCGCGGACGTTCGTCCTGCCCTTCTAGCTCTTCATACAGCCGGCACATCACTGCCAAATACACGACTATGGCGCCAAAGTTTGATGCTGCGCAGCATGCCCTGATCGGAACTCTGCTCACCCAAGGCTTCAATCCTCAGCTAATAGCCTCAAAAGCTTCATATACATACTTTGCGCATCTCTCTTCCACTTTCAGCACAGACATTCAATCTTTGAAAAGTGGGAACACCTTGAGGCTACTTGGGCCTACTTGACAACATGGAGGAAGATCCAAATTTCGCTGCAAAATAAGCCGTGAAAATCATCTGATTACCAGCTGCCGAAGTACCTCCAAGTAGCTGAATCACCTCCATTAACAGGGATTGGGTAATCCAGGATGGGCTCTTCAACCCGACCCAAGACCCCTGGCATTGAAGACAGAAGCCGGAGGTGGCTTCAAAACATGCATGGAATAACACTGCTAGCTAAGCGCTTCCATAACTCTTGGCGAGAAAACCTTCCACAGGTCGTCTATGTATCTACTCGCCCGAACTGTATTCTCAGGCTCCCACAGATCGCCTCCAATTTCCAATGTATGACCTTATTCGTCCTCGTGTGATGGTCCGTTTCGGGTACAAATCTGCCGCGGTGAAGTCGCGAGTCTCGTCACTGGCGCGACAAGCGTTTCTCGTCGGGGTACGTCAGCGGCGTATGCAGGCCTTTGCTGTAGCATATCCCACCAACGATGTCTGTCCAGCGCGTCTCGTGTTATCTCCCACACCAGCAGGATCCCAGGCAAGTGGGTGACAAGTTCCAGTTTTCGTATTTCGCCGCTCTTGTTGATGACGGCCATGTCGATGTCGGCGCGTGATGTATTCGTTTGCTTGCTTTTTAACTTATATGGCGGTGCATCATGTAGACCGTCGTCGCCGTTGTTGCCGTCTGCGGCCCGAGCGGCCTCGAGCTGTTATACAACGGCGCTGCTCATTTTTGCGACGAGGCTTTCCATGGCGATGCGGGATTGTTCATCGATGGGGCATTCGACCAACTCGGAGTCAACCTCCTTCTTGTCCGTGGTCGGGTGCCAAAGAATAGGCTGGTAGGATCTCTCAGAGTCCGCTGGGAAGACTTTCTTAGCAAACTTCCCACCTACACGAGCGCGAGTCGAGCTTGCTAGGCATGGCAGGTCCTAGGCCGGCCCAAGCAGCGCTGCATTTAGATCAACTAACCCAACTTTGGCCCTAGAGTTGACTGGTTGACTTGAGGTTATTCGCAAAGTTGACTGGTTGGTTGATAAAGCTGGTTGGTTGGGTTGGTCTGAATGAAGCGTTGAACCCAAGATCTAGGCCTAGCCATTGAGAATTGAGACTTGGTCAAAATGTCAGTTTGAGTCTTACATACATCTGTACATTTACTCCAACAATTTTGCCCGTCCGTGACCGTGAAACAGCTAATCACGAGTGACTTCTTCCATAGCGAGTCTCATTGGCGTTCTTGACCCAACCAATTTACAACTTCGGAACCAAATCCTCAACGATGCCCAGCAAAATCTCTATCCGACGTAACATGGCCTGCATACCGAATCCAGGCATCAGCGTAGGCGTTGCAAAGAAGGGTATGCGGTTCCCCGGTACAATAATCAGAGAAGTAGTCGGCGCGGTACCACCGCGTGACCTCGTTAACAAAAAGTGGGCCTCCAGGTTTTTTGGCGGAGATGTCTAGCCGGCACCCGATGTCAAGCGAGCGAAACTGCGTCGCCCAACGCTCCCCAGTACGCAAAGCCTCATATACCGATAGGGCAAAAGACACGACTGTGTCCCCGAAGAGACTATAGTCTTGATATTTGCCGTCGGTTGCCTCTGTAGCTTTCCACTTACCGTCGACATTGCGCTCAGTACAACAGACGCGGATGACTTGCCCGCGGGAGCCACGTGTGCCACTAGGGTCCGGCTTTGCGACAATGTAGGCACGGAACTCCACTTTGGCAAGCATCTCAACGTACTCTTGATGGAACCAATGGCCTTTAGGATTGTGGACGCGTTGCTTCTTTCGTGATCGCTTTGTCGGGGTACACGTGAGGTATCCGCCGCCCTTTGCAGTTGTGTGGACCGCGGAGCTGCTCCAAGAGCGCTTCTTGAAGTCCTTGTCAACGCCCTTGAGCGCGCATGGCGCGGTGCCAAAGCATGTTGAGGGCCGCCACGTACCCTGGGCCTCGGCGACATGATCGAGAGCGCGGATATCGTCCAGCTTGTTGCCATCGGCATAGGCCTCATCCTTGCTTGGGTGAATGACGGTGCTGTGGGTGGCGTCAGCAACAATTAGATAACTCTCGAGGTCATCGTAGCGGCCGTGTACTGCACACTTCGATCCGAAGCTGGTGTCCAAAAGTACGATGATGAGGTCGTCCGACTGCGGATTGAGGTTGATTTCGGGGCAGTTGTGAAGCGAGTTTGCACGGAGCAAGTCTCTGACCGCCTTCCAGGTTAGAAGTATGGATTTGTTCGTAGGCTTGGCCGAAAAGGCGAAGAGGCCCGTCAGCAGCGATTGGTGGATGTTCGCGGTGCCTTCCGTCTCATCGGGCGCAAATAGCCCGCCGAAGGTCTTCTTCAGCCGAACCAAGGAATCCGTGTCGGTGAGCCACGGGATACTGGCGAACACATGGTCGAGTGTAACGTTGCAGAACGGGGACTGATCTGGGTTGTATGGCGATGAGGCGACAGTGGGATTACCATGTGTATCATCGTCGTTCTCGACGATGCACCAGAGCGTGAAATGCCGCCGAATGGCATTGTTCAGAACGTCTGGCGATCTTGTACAGTCGCTGGAGTAGTCGGGTGATGCCGAACTTGGGGGATTGTGGGGCACAAATGTGATGGTCGAGGATGAAGAATCCGTCTCACTAGATGAAGAGACTAAACGGCCACACTCGACCAAGTGAGAGGGCTCCAATCGCCGATGTGAATCGATGAGCACGACCTTTCTGCAGGTAGCACATTTTCCGTGGGGCCTTTTCAGGTGCGTCGCATCATTCGAACGATTTTGAGTCTTCTTCCTGCCACAAGGGCAAAGATCGTAAAGAGGGGGTTCTCGATGGCGGGGCATCAGTTGGTTTGGGTGTAGCCACAGCTTGACGTTTTGTGGTACTGAACTTTGCGCATATGTACTATGACAAACGAATATTTCCAACTCACCCGAGACTCTGTTCAGACCTACCAGCGGAGGGGCCGATAGCTTGCAAAATACGTTTCCAGGACTACTTGATTACATAACGGGAAAATTATGTTCCAGAACAAGGGGACAAATCTCTACCTAGAATGGCAGCGTCCGTGCTTTGCTCTGGGGAGCCCTGCTCCATTCCAAGTGAGAATGACTTACATAAGCGAATCGATTTCCTTTGTCAGCGAATCGATTTCCTCTGTGAGCGAATCGATTTCCTCTGTCAACGAATCGATTTCCTCTGTGAGCGAATCGATTTGCTTTGTTGGCAATTGATTGCCTCTGTTTGCAGCTTGATTTAGACACACCATGGCTGGCTTCCCTATATGCGTCTTTCTATGTATTGATCTTCATTTTGATATAAATCAGAACTCCTGCCAGAGCTTAGAATACTCTTCAACCAACCAAGGAAGGTCAGACTAATTGATCTGCCATCTCGATAACGTTTCTTTGGCATGCGACCAGCGCAAGCAATCCAGGTTTGATATTGTTGAATTCTTCTTTTGCTTTGAAATTAAGTGAGGATAGAATGATTTCCATAGCTTTTGCGTTATCCTCTTCCAGTTGAGTCCGTGGGCAACTCTCTTGAGACCAGGATGACGATTTCATATTGGAGGCTGACGGCAGAGGGGTACAAAATTCACCCACACGCCCACATACACATTCACATACAGACACATCCTGAAACACGTATTCCACAAACATATACACCATTTATACGTGGCCTGCGTCCATCCTATTGCTGTTCTTGATCGACAAGATGCTGCAAATCGGGCAACCATCATATTGAATCATACATGCTAAGCGTTTGTCCCATTCAATTTCTCTATACTGCCTAGGATTCTTGACACCAGTCAACAGATGGAACCTACAAAAGTGGTTGTTCGCGTACGCTTCTTTGAAGTAGTTCACTGGTGGCCCGTCCGAAGGCTCTGCCTTCAGCACCGTGCAAAGGTGTGCTAAATTATGGTAGATGCTGTATAGTTTTATGCGATCGTAGTATCCGTGCTCCGGGTTTAACGGTGGGATAAGCTCTTGATATTGCTTGAAATAGTTCCGTGACAGTGTTGAATTCAGCGAGGACCAAGCTCCTAAGTCGAACTCATTGTGTCCATAAAATGTTGTAGAAGGAAGCAGCAGCGCTTTCCCTGTACCAGCGTTAATCCTAAGCTTAGAGCGCGTCAGGCTGCCGTGTAAAAGGCATGGCGTGACCGTGACCGGCTCTAGAAGGCGAGGGACTGTTTGGTCGAGCAAAATGTTGAATGTGGTGCTGGCAGTCAGCCAATCCCCATGGTTTCTGTTGTCATACTCGGAGGCACGGCTTAGTAGTAGAATGAAGTACTTCGCCCAGTCGTCATGCCATCCCGACGGTTGAAACGGGTTATCAAGATAACTGGGGCAGGCAGATCCAAAATTATTTGTGGGTGAAAATTTTCTGTGAAGCTCAACCACGGCAGGAACAAGGTACTTCGCTGGTGGCAAGGTGGTATTGATCATTGTGTGCTCCAGAAACAATGTCACGCCATCGTTCAGGTCAACGAGACTACGAGGGACGGGCGAGACCGATGCCACAGCAGAGTTTAGTATTTCAAGAGCGGCATACCGACCACGAAGCAGATTCTTCTCGTCATTGGTTTCAGCGTCCTGTCTTATGGTCAGAATGGCGGTAGAATGAGAAATGTATCATGTCCACGTGCCTCAGTAATGTAAAGGAACTGTTCTCCCAATTCTGATTTCATCTCGATCTGCGCCCTTCTGATTCGGCTAGCGGCCAAGCGCGCCCATCTGATCAGGGAATGGCCGGGAAATCCTGACCAAAATCAGTACATAGGAGGCTCAGAAGGCACGACACTCACCGGTTTCGATACGTTTTTGTAGCCCTGGAGGAGGTCGCAGGCGAGGTCTCTGGTGAGGTTGCATGGTGGTCCGATGCGGGGCCATTGTGTGCAGATAGTGAGATGTCGAGAATGAACCAAGTTCGAGATACCCGAACACAGGCTAGACATCAGCTCAGCGAGCCGGTGATATGTGAGCTCAAACGATTGTGGTACAGGATAGCTGGGGGCGGTTTCGAAGGATGTCTTTAGGACAAAGGAAGGATTCGGTACGTGGGCTTTGTAGCGTTACGATACGAGATGGTCTGTTCAAATAGCTGCACGTTGGAATAGGCCGAAAAAAGATCTGCAATCGGTTCCAGTACAAAGGCTCCTGTGATACCTACCCAAGCCGATGATGCTCCGTCTTCCGCACTCCGCGATCGCGCCACAGAAATTAGCGGGTTTGGGCAGTCCTTGCCAGAGATAAAATGGGGCCAATGTCGGTATGCACATGTCGATGGACACACCCCGCTCTAACGTCCTGACGGCGGTTTGAGCCTTCAATTGGGGTTTTGTCCAGTGGTATAACGCCTGCCTATCGGTTCTTCGGCCATTTATCGCACCGCGCCTCCGATCGATGGTCAAAGCCATGCATAATATCCTCGACTCTCGCTCTCTGTCTTTCCTCCGTCTCTACCTCCGCATCTACCGTTCGACCATCTCTTCCGTGGTTCCAGTCATCCACCCTATCATGTTTGCCAGAGTCGTGTAAACAGCTTCATGCAGTCCGATGGGCTCCACGGTATACTGTCGGTTAGGCACGATAGTCTTGCCAAGGAGGGCAGCAAGGGTCTCTGAGTGGGAAATGCGCCTCATGTCAGTGTGGACGAGCTACCGGAATCCCCAGGGAACCAGCTTGGCATCGCCTAGCGACTGCCTCTCCTCTGATATGACGTATTGCCTATGGTGGCTGGTCATTATGGGTGCTTTAACCGCAGGCCTCGGCGCACTCCCACGGGCGGCTGATTGACGGTATACAATACGTACTATGTACCACGCCTCATGTACCACGCCTCCCTGCAGTTGCAGCCCGGCAGTACTTGCCCATCACGATGATAAAATCGACGTGATATACCTATATAGACACTTCCCACGAACCTCCATCTACTATGTATATTGTCACACTCGTCCAACGGTGACCCCACTGCTTCAGCGACAAGGCTGCAGGCTGTACCACTCACGGTGCTGTTTCAACGATCGGCCGTACCTACGGAGTGTGAAGTAGCGTCCGGCGAGCGAAGTGAAACCCATGGGTGACTGCCAGCGACTTCCCCGCGACATACAAACGTACACGAGCAAGGCTAGCCGAACAAGCATGGTGTTACGCGCGTTACCACCCTCAGGCGATTGGGTGTTGATCGGCGTGTCAAGAACCATGCAGCCAGTCCGCTTGACCTATGGGGATTGTCCTTGGCATGTTGCGGGACGCAACGTTCTGTTTGCACACCAACAAGGATCCCTGTCGAGAAGCTCCTCTTGGTAACTAGGCTGGGATGCGGGTCGTATTTCATTCAAACAAAAGGGCTTCTGCCGCGGAAGCCGGGAGTAGCACCCGCTGCCAATTCCGTACATCGAGCACTATCCGGGAGTCGTTGACGAGTCGCCTTCCAGTTCATGCCGCGCACGTTTTTCCGTAGTGCGGATCTCAGGACCGGGATGGAGGATGTGCGCCGATGTATTGCACGGAAGACGAGCGCGTATACTTCGTCCTGATTGGGCCATGACGGCCCCCGATACGACTGGTCGACCCTCTCGGCGTATCTCTTGAAGTGACAGGGGATGCCTGGCACGCATCTAGCCGCCCTATCACCGACGTCGGCTCAGTGCCTGGCCCTGGCCAAGCCAGAAAGGCTCTTATGTCTGTCTTACAAGCTCCCCTTGTTGAGTTATTACCCTGGTCTCAAAATAAGCCCATATATACGATCCATTTCCGTCTGTATCATCTTTGATTACTCCCAATTATTGCGGTTTCTCGTGGGGTTAGTAGCAGGTA
>JASUDE010000679.1:0-18200 GCA_034509685.1 Colletotrichum cereale | reverse complement strand
AATAATACTAAATAGCTAGCTAGCTAATTTAACCCCCTCTAGCGTAATATAATATATAATAATAGTAAACCTTATTACTACTAGCTATAGGGGCCTAATAACTACTCTTCCTAATATAATTCCTAATACTTAGTAGTTTCTTAGTTAGTATAGGTTACTACTCTTATAGACTAAGTATACTAAGCTTTTAGCTTACTTAAATACTACTAGGTCTAGCTTATTAACTCCCCCCCTTAGGGTAGATAGTATATATACTACTTCACCCCTAAGGACTAGCTATATACCTAATACCCCTAGTTATACTACTATACCTAAGTATACTACTAAATATCCCTATATAAGAGATATACTTTACCTTATTAGATATAATAGTAAGGTAAATATAAGTATTTCCTTACTACCTACCTCCCTAATAGCTAGGGATTTTAACTCTCTAGCTATTAATACCTATAGGAAGGTAGAGATAACTAATAGTAAATATCCCTTATCTAGTAGTAGTACTAATGCTACTACTAAATATATTTTAGTTTATAGATATATTCTTTTATACTATAGTATACTAAATATAAATCTTTAGGATATTATCTAATAGTATAAACACTTTAAAACACACTCTAACCTATTTATAAATACCTATAGGGGTTAGTATCTTCTAGCTAAACGCTAATATAAAGCGTTACTTACTAAACTTTATCTTTTATAACTACTATATAACTTACTATTATAACGTAGAGTTATAAACCTAAGCTATTAAAGTAGTATACTATAATACCTTATTACTATAGTACTTTAGTTAGACGATTTACTAGTACCTTAGGGGATAAGCCTAAAACTAGTAGGAATTTTAACTTATAACTAAAGAATAGTAATAGCTAAAATAGTAAGGATAGGCTACTATTACTTAACGGATTAGAGAACGCTTTAGCTTTACTTTAGTAGATACTAAAAAGTAGTTCTAAAAAAACTACTTTACTATAGAGAAAATTAATAGCTAAAGTAATATTTATATATTTACTTAAAGCTACTTTAAGTATATAAGAGTATAGGGAGATTAAACCTAACGTTAATAGCTAATAAGGTTTTATAATAACCTTACCTTATAGCTTAAATAGTTCCTCTATAAGCCTAAAGATAATAACTTTTTAGATAGATATATTACTTACGCTAAGGAATAATATAAAGTACTATAAGATATAGCGCTTAGATCCTAATATAACCTAGTATATATTAATAACACTACTAACTATAATAATAAAGATATAGTATACTAAGGAAACGTAATAGTTTACTTAGGAGCCTTATAGGCTAGTTACCTAAAACCCTATAATAAAGACCTCTCTAAAGATAATAAGAAAAAGACTATATTCTAAAGATTAAGTAGTAGGAATAATTAGTGTAGTTAAGATAACTATAGATATTATAGAAATTACTATAGAAACTATAGAGGATACTAATCCTATAATAACTACTAGAGAGAAAACCGCTAGAATAATACTAAACGTTATACAAAAGATTAATAACCTTAGTAAGAAGTTAAGTAAGAAGGTAGATAGAGATAATACGTATATTACACTTAAAAAATTAATAGGTGTAATAATATGTAATTTATATAGGAAAATAATAAGAACATATAGACTTATATTAATAAACTTATTAATAATAGGTATATTCTTAAAAGTACTAAGGAAGTTCTTCTATATAAAATAGAGAGTATAAACTTTATAGCTACCTTATTAAAGTAAGAGGTACTATTACCTAAAGAATAAAAAGAGGTTATTAAACCTAGTAATAACTACACCTTATTATAGAATAAGGTTAAAAAGTACCTTACTTAAACGCCTTTAGATAATAACTCCTTAGCTATAATAATAACGCCTTTTATACTATTAGTTTCTTTAGAGGACTTAGTTATAAAACCTAATAGAGGAAAAAACTAATATAATAATACTATAAATTTTACCTTTTAACTAAAAGAAGTCTTTAAGGTAGTTATTAAACCTAATAAGAAATATAAACGCTATAAGTATACCTATCTTTAGATTAAGGTATATACTAATAAGAATTTAGAAGACTACTTTATCTATATTAATATAGAAGTATTAGTTATCCTAATAGAGTAAAAATAAGTAAAGAAGTTTACTAAGAATCTAAGATTTTCACCTATAGAGCTATAAAGAGTAGGTGTAGTTAGGTTATTTTTTATACTTTTAGAAAATATTACTTTTAATATATATATTATTAGTATAGTAAAGGGTATAGAAGTAAAGGTTTATACTATAATAATAGCTAGAGTTATAAAGAAACTCCTAGCCTAATTACTTCTAGAAATACTATTCTATAATAACTATAGTATAGTAGTAGATTTTAATAAGAAGTAGGTAAAACTTTAATCTTCTTATAATATAATAATCCCTTTTATAGTTAAATACTACTACCTAGTGTTATAATAAATTACTTCTTAGTTTATAGTAACTATTAAACTAAAAGAACTTAAGTATCTCCTTATAAACTTTATTAACCTCTTAGAGAGATCTATAGAGGATAGGAAGTAATAACTATACTATATATACTTTAAATATATATATATTTTTAATACTATTACTAATTTAAAAACCCTAAAAGTTATATTAGTATATAATAATATAGTAAAACTAATAACTATTAAGAAAGGTATAAAGGTAGTATAAATTACTCTAAACTAAGGTAAAAAGACTACCTAGGTAATTAGTAAGAATACACTAAATACTATTACTTATAGTAATTTAGTGAATTTCCTTAACGTTACTAATAAATTCTTAGATACTATAGGAGAGTTTACTATAGGAGTAAATAACGCTAAAAAACCCCTATAAGATATATTAATACTAAAGGAAATACTAAAATATAGTATAATAAAGCCTAAAATATATCTAGTAATAGTTAATAAATATAATATAAAGATCTATATAAATAATAAAGAGTTTACTAGTAAGATAAAGGTAGTACTTAATAAATACTATATCTACTATAATAGAGGGATAGTACCTATTCCTAACGAGGACTATATAAAGATTAACCTTATTAAGAGATAGTAAAACTAAAAGCAGAATATCTAGGGGCTTCTTATTAGGTCTTAAGGATATAGAGTTCCTTAACGCCTATTAGAATAAATAATATAAGTTAGAGAAGATTAGTTAGTAATAAGGCTTTACCTCTATTATATACCCCCTTTTTATTATATAGAAATACTATATAGATAGGAAAAAGGATAAAGGTTAAGTAGTTATAGATATATAACCTCTTAATAAGTAGGTAAGTTTAGATATTTACCTTCTTTTAAACTAAAACAAAATTATAAGCTATCTAAGAGGTAAGAAATATATAATAATATTTAACGCTATTAGGTTCTTCTACTAGCTTAACGTATATTCTAAGTATTAGGATAAAATAGTAATAATTAGTCCCTATAGGCTTAAGTATTCTAACGTTACTATTATAGGATTTAAGAATTCCCTAGCGTACGCTTAGCGCTTTATAAACTAACTATTCTTTAAGTATTAACACTTTATTTATATATATATTAATAATATTATAATCTTTAGTAACTTTTATAAAAAACACCTTTAGTATATAAAGATAATCCTAAATATCCTTAATAAATACTAAATCTATATTAATATAAAGAAGTCTTTTACTAGCTTCTCTAGCGTAAAGCTACTTAGTTACGTTATAAATAGTAAGGGTATCTATAAAATAGATAATTATATTTATATATTTAAGAAGCTAGTTTTTTTATATAGCCTATATAACCTTAAGATATATCTTAGGATAGGTAGCTAGCTTTATATAGAGTTACCTTAGTTCAACGTAATTATATTACCCCTTTAGTAGAGGAAGATAAAGTTAGCACTCTAACTAAGATAAAATAAAGTTATTAAGCTAAGCACTATACACTAAGTAAGGGTAAAAATTATTATAAAAGAGATATTTAACCCCTTACCTAAGGAGATTAACGTATAGATTACACTATAGGAGAAACTTTATAACTAAGTAATATAATATTACTATAACCCTAAGAAACTACTATTCTTTAAGATTAATATATATATTAGTAGATTTAGGCTTATAGTTTTTTAGTTAGATTATAACTAAAATAGTAAAGATATACTTAGTATTAATATAAAAATAAAATATATTAAACTTATCTTTTTTTTTTCTTAATTTATAATAGTAATAAAAAAACGTTTTAATACTATAGAAGCTAAAATTATAGCTATTATATAGGCTATAAAGAAGCTTAGAAAACTAATATAATTTAACTACTATAAAGTTAATATTCTTATAGACTATATAGTAGCTAAGGGAATTATTACATATATATTACTAAAAACTTTTAACTTAAATAAGGTAAATCTTAAGCTTATAAACGCTACTAACTACCTCTTTTAGTACTACCTAAAGATTTTTTATATACTAAGTAAGCTAAACGTTATACCTAATATACTTTCCTACTTACTAGTTATAAGACCTAACCTATTTAAGTATTTCCCTTATAAGGATAAAGTTATTATTATAATGCTAAGCATCGCTAAATCTACTGGGTTTAACGGGTTTATCCCTAATAACCTACTACAGCTATTAGCTGTAGTTTAGCTATAGTATCTACTACAGCTAATAGTGTATTTTACTACCTATTTAACTAGGCAGCCTATAATAGTTATACTTCTTAGTTACGTATAATTAAATTAAAACCCCTTATTTATTACTTACCTATTAATACGTATAGTTAACTATATTATAACCCCTTTATAATATACCTATACTAATTAGTAGTGGTTAGTTTTATAGTAACTACTACTATAATTTACTATAGATTAGTAAGGATTTACTAGAAGAGACGATTTAACTAAAAGAAACGCCTAAAGAGAGTTATTCTATAGATAGAAAGCATGTAATAAAACCACTTATAGATATAACTTACGATTATTTCGTGCTACTTACTAAAAAAACCCCTTATTACTTAACATAGTAGTAAAGAGCCTAATTAGCTGATTTAAAGTGAATAAGTAACTTACCCCTTTAGTAAGTAGAGAAGACGCTAAGAATATACAGCTATCCTACGCCCCTTTACGACTTTATTACTCTATAAGAAGTTAATTTTAGACTATAAAAAACACCTTAATTTACACGCTATTAGATAATCTAAACTTTATATAGTTACTAAAGAGTAACCTATAAGTAAAGTTAAAAATAATAAAAACCTTACGTAATAACTCTACTTTAAGTGTAACATATAGAATAGCACTAAGAGCTTCCTTATTAAAAACCCTAGCGGAGGATAAATTCCCTACGAGATTACTATTAAATACGTTACTACTAAGTAATAAAGAGTCTAAAGCAGAAGAAGTACTAGTAAGAACTATAAGATCTTAGTTAAAAGTAGTAAAGATAGTATAAATCTCCCTAAAACCTATACTATAGACTATAAACCCTAGAGCTATATTTTAGATACTAAAGAAACTAGCTTACTATATTAATAAATAACTATAGGGTATTATATAGATTAATAAGATACCTAACAACCTCTTAAGTAATAACTATAGAAAAGCGTTAGGTGCTATTATCGTCTATAGAATAATAATTTTTACTAAAACAAATATAATTAGAGCTAACCTTTAGGATAGTACCTATTTATTCTTTAGTAGGTAGTTAAGAGACGATTTTTACGCTATAGATAAGGACCTACTTATTAAATTCTATAAATTTCTTATAGAATAAGGAGTCTAAATCCTAAGAAGTAGTAATTCTAATATTATAAATAAGATCTATAAACTTATTAACTGTAAGGATTTCCCTATATAGAATAAGAAGATAATTAACTTAGTTATAAAAAAGTCTAGGAGCTTCTAAGAAAGAATTAAAGATAATAATTTCTATAATAAGATTACTAATAACTTTAATTTTTCTTACCTATTAAACCGTTAAAATAAAATACTATAAGATAACTAAGGGAGAACTATAAGCCTACTGTAAGAACCGCGTAGGGAACGTATAGATACCCTGTTTATTAAGGAATCTTTATACCTTAATATAGAATTCACACTACTAATACCTAAGGAAAGTTACTAACCTAGTTACTATATAAGCGCTACTACTATAAATCTCCCTATAATAACTAAAGATAGTAAAATTACAGCCTGTTAGATAACTAACCTTACTAAGCTATACTTTAATAATACTATATTAAAGTATAGCGCTAGTCTTTATAAGACTATTAACTTAAAACTCCTTATTTTTATTAATCTTTACGTGTAAGTAGGAATAAATTACAGCTAATATAGTACTATAATTATAGTTATACTTACTAGTAAACTATAGGAGTATTACTTTACTACCCTCTATAAGCATACTAGTAATTTTAACGCGTTAATAGTAAAGATTAAGGCCTAGTTTAAAGGGAATAAAGTCTACTAAGTCTGTATAACTAAGCTCTACTATATTAACTTTAAGCTAGTTACCTATAAGAACCTTAGTAAAAACAAGCTTAAAGTCCTTAACCTTCTTATTAATAAGGTAAACTTACTTATAAAATTAGTAAAACGATACAGACTTCTAAGCAATAAGGAGTATTATAATATATTAATTACCTATTACTAAGGTATTCCTAAGTGCGCTATAGTACTCCTTAATCTACTAGTAAAATATAACGCGCTTTATATATAACTTTATAATAGCGTAAGTAATATAGTTATAATTTATAAAGCTAAGGCGTAGTATTACACTAGCTAGACTTAAGAGGAAGATAGCTACTTCTAGGTTAACTGTAAGTATAATAGTTATAATAGCTATTAGTTATAGTAATAGTAACGTAACTACACGTATAGCTTATATAAAAAACCCTATAAAAAAGGGAATTTCACTATAAAAAAGTGTTTTATCTATAGTAAGACTAGCTGTTAGTTAACTAAGTATTTAACAGAAGAACGTAACGTATCCTTCTAGAGATATAAAAGCTAATATTTTATAGAGACTTTACTAGGATTTACTTAGTTCCTTATAGAATATAAAAGACTAAAGGCTACTACCTATAATAAGACTAAAGAGGAATATAAGAGTAGTAATAAGGATACTAGCCCCTATAGTAATAATACCTTTTTTATATCTATAACCTTTTATAGTAAAGAAGTAGTTAATAGCCCTAAAGTCTTTAAATAACTTTATAACTAGGCTACCCTTTACGTAATTACTTATAACAACCCTTTCTACTATAGGCTTACTATAAAAAGTAATAGTAATAGTAAGGTATTTACCTTTAATAACCGGTATACTATAACAACCTTCTAAGGCATTATGCTTAATACTAGCGTAGCCTACGTATTAACTATAGGTTAATAGTAATATTACGCCCTCTATAAGTACCTTAATATAGAACTACTACTAGATATAACCTACGCTAGTAAAGCTAGTATTTACTTTAGTAGTAGTAAGAATTTTAAGTCTTTTAGAGCTATAAAAGTACCTACGCTAATTAGTAAACTTACCTTCTACGTTATAACCTTAGACATACTATTTCTCCTCTACCTAAAGTATATAGATAATAATAGTATTAGATTTAATAATCTTACTAACTTACTTATTAAAGGCGAGATAGTTATACTAGTTGTTTGTAAATAGGGTTACGCGTAGATACTTTTAGAACTACCTAAGCGAAGCGTAGTAAATTACTATTTAACTAATACTAAGCTATAGTAAATTTACTATAGATTTAGCTACCTATTAGTTTAGTAGCTTTATAAAGTGCTTTAGCGTACTAGTAAAATAGTAGAAATCTTATTAATTAAGGAGATTAATAAATTCTACTATTACTACTAGCTAAACGTAAAGGCCTTAGGAAGATTTAAATTTACTCTTTATAATAACTATAAGTTTAACTATAAAATTCTTATAGATATAATATATCTTAATAGTAATAAGCTAGTGCTTTATATTATTAATAAAGCTACTACGTTTAATACAGTAAGGTTCTTACGCTTTATTACTATAGAATATATATAGGAAGCGCTATAAATATACTAGATTAACGTGTACTTTAGTCTGCTAGACTAAATTATTATAGATACTAGCCTTAATTTCTATATAGCTAAGTTTAAACGCGCTACCTAAGAGTTATCTATTAAAGTAAAGAAAATACCTATTAAAGCCTATTAAAGTATTAGTAAAGTTAAATAGTATTATACTACTTTTTACTACGCCTATAAAGTAATTTATAGTGAATTAGATATAGAACCTAAAGTTATACTTTAACTTATAGTAAAAGCAATTAACAATACTACTAGCCTAAATAGTCTTATCCCTACCCTTCTTATATTTAGTATATACCCCTATATTACTATTAATTCCCCCCTATTACCTATAACCTAGTAGTAAGCAGAAGCTATAAAGAAAGTAATAGAAGAAGTACACTAAATCTATATAAAAAGATAAGTTAATAAGGCGCTTACTATATAAAACAGCCTAGATACTATAGCTACTATAGCCTTCTTACTTTAATCCTTTATATACGTATAGCGTAAGAAATATAGATAGAAAGGTCTATTTTAGCTTATTACTAATAATAGCTATACCTATACTATTAAACTTCCCTATAGCCTAAGAGACTTTTGCGTTACTATTATAAAACCTTACTATATATAGGAGGAAGACTAAGAAAGCGCTATTAATAACGCTAATCTTTAACTAACTAATAAGCTGTAAGCGTAAGAAGTTATTACGCTAGGCCCCTAGCTAGGCAAAGAGGTTTATAATACTATTATAGTTACGCTAGAATAACTACTATAAAGAGGTTATAGTAGACTAAGAAAGAACCTTACTACCTTTATTACTAAGGTTTCCCCTAATACCTTTATTATTAGTCACGCCTTTTTTACTACTAAGGAGGTAAAAGACTACGCCTTTATAGTAAAATTACGTAAGAAAAGCGTTATTACTACGCCTAGTAAGCTATTTATTTACTCTAACTCTATAGAGGTAAAAAACTTAAGGACTATAGTGTATTTTATATAGTTATTTATAATAAAAAGGAATATAGAGGAATACAGATCTTTAAGTTATAAATAGTTTATAAAGTAAAGAGTAAAGAGGACTAACCCTATAAGAAGTTATATCTTATAATTTAGGGGTACGTTAATAATAGTAAGGCTATAATTCTTATGTAGTTACTAACTATTTAGTAAATAGCCTAATAGCTACTACTTACCCTCGCCTTATCTTTACTTTATAAAGGCTATATCTTTTAGCTACGTAATATCACCTAAGCGTATACTTAGTCTACTACTAACCTTAACTAAGTAATTCTTACCTACCTACCTATAGAAATATACTACCTTTACCTACTAAATACTATTATAAAAGTTATAAGACTACTATATAGCATCCTAAAGGTACGGACTTACTAGTAGGTAACGTATAGTACCTATTATAGAGAGAATCTCTAGATAGATATATTAACCTTTAACCCTTACCTGCTTATTTCTTCTACTAATAACGAGAATTTTAGGTTAATTAGTATATAGACTAATAATACTATTAGCCTTATAGATAAGGCTTTCTCTTATTATAAAGACGTTAAACTAAAGAAAGCTATATTTATAGTAAAACTAAAGTAATTCCTTAATGTTAGCTAAAATATCACCTTTAACGGCAGCATGCTTTCACTTAGAACTAACAGTAAAATCACCCTCTACTAAAAGGGCTAAGGCAAGTAATTATAGCCTGTTAACCCTAATTTACTATAAGTTCTCTAGTAATACGTTAAATAACGCATACGTAGGGTGTATATCGCTTCAATCTATTAACCTAAGGCTTACTTTAACTATTTAGTTATAGCGTAACACTAATCCCCTATAGCTAAAGAGATTAGAGATCTTAACTACTATATTATATAGTAAATAAGTAACCTTAACTGTAGACTTTACTTTATGCTTATTTACTTTATAACTACAAAACTATTCGTCTTTATTAATAGATCCTTTATAAATAACTAGGATCTTACGTCCTAACTTAGTTTTATTATTATCCTTATAAATAAAGAGGAGAGTAACAAACCGACTAGTAAAAACCCTAACGACGATAGTCACTTCACTATTAACAGCAATATTATTTACTTTAGTTTAATAAAGTGTAAAAGAGTTACCTATAGCGTTCTTACTTCTAAAGTATATATAATAGTTACTAAGGTAGATATTACCTATATAGTAGGGACTACCCTTATAATAGTTACAGACTAACTTAAGATACTATAGATACCTATAGTTATTTACACTAATTTATATTCCCTCTATAAATGCTTTATAAAACTTAGTACTACTAAGGAGAAGCGCATTATGATTAATATAATAGCTCTCTGCTAGTTATATAAACGCTATGAGATCTATAAGATATAATGGATTTACAGTAGTAATAACCTAGCTAACAAATTTACAAAGTCATTACCTAATAAGGCGCTAGAGGGGCTTATTACTAATAGGATAGTAAAGGTATAAATAAATAGATAGGTATCCTACACGTAACGATTTATAAGGGTAAGAGACCCTTATTATTATCCCTTAAAAAAGGGGTATTTTATTAGTACTTTTACTATAAGAGAAAGTTACTAGTGTTACAATACTAAGTATTGCTAAATCCACTAGGTTTAACGGGTTTATCCCTAATAACCTACTATAGCTATTAGCTGTGGTTTAGCTATAGTATCTACTACAGCTAACAGTATATTTTACTGCCTATTTAACTAGGCGGCCTATAATAGTTACACTTCTTAGTTACATATAATTAAACTAAAACCCCTTATTTATTACTTACCTATTAATACGTACGGTTAACTATATTATAACCCCCTTATAATATACCTATAGTTATAGATATTAATAATAATAATAATATAGATATAGTAGCTATAGTATAATATATAAGTAATAAACCTCTAGAACTTAGGAAAGCTACTATAACTATAGTGTAAGTTAATAATAAGTTTATATAGGAAATCGTTAAGGGATACTAAAGTAATAAGAAGCTAAAGAATCTAAGGAATTAGATTTAGTAAAGTTTGTAACGGCTTGCCTGCCTTCGGAAATGGCGGTCCTTACATTGCCATTTGCGGTACCTGCCACATCGGGTAATTCTCGGCCACGCTTCCCTCGCTGTTTTTACCCGCCCATAAAAGGATGTCTGCCCCACCCCAGGCTCAGATGTACCTCGAAGTTCCCTTTGTACCTCGTCTTTGTCCTGTCCGCTGCGCCGCGTCAATCTTTTTTGCTGCTAGCAGCATACTCCACACCCGCTTCTGCCGTGATGTTTTCCCGCTCTCGGCTTGCCTTCATCTCACCACAACAACAATGAAGCCAGAGCTTCTACCGACGTGAATAAGAATTGATGACGAAATGATGCGCATACGTCCTCGCGATGACCTTCATACGGTGTACCAAACCTCGGACCAATGTGCGCTGCGAGGTAAGGCTTCCGCGTGTTCCTGCTGCGGCAACAGTATTTGCTAACTTAGTCGGTGTCTTACTAGATGCAGTTATTTCACCTCCTCTACGCTCAACTCCCTACGCCTCACCAATCCCGTTCATCATCCATACCAAGTCTTGCAAATACCCATGCGAAACCCGCTACGGATACGGATTCACTCTCGAGACCCCTTTTGCTACCCGGTCGCGTCTATCTCGCCATACTATTACAGCAAACAGATTGCCTCTTCTGGTAATTTGACGGCTTAAGAGAGATCGTGGAATGGGTTGCGGGATTAGCTTGTGGTCTTGTTTATTGCTCATACTACCCGAAGAGGCAACACCTTGCCTACGAAACTACTATCTTTGGCAATTCCAAGCCCTCGACCTTGGACCAGCAATCCGCAAGGATCAATAACACGCCACGTGACGCAGAGTAGGGTCTGCAGTGTCGGTCTCTTCCACTCTGACGATACAGCCAGGGGGGCTACGGCATACAGTAGTCGAACTGCCTCAATAGGCAATCCACGTCTCGTCTGCGCCCTGGGCATTCGCTCTCCTTGTTCTTAGCCTGAAACGAGGCAACATCAACAATGCTGGCCTCGCATATACGAGATGCGGCGTATAGCCAGGTTACACACGCACCATGTTTCGTTCAACGACAGCCCAGTGATACCCCTTGAGATCGCAACTTCTTCCAGGAGAGGTAGCTCCGGCGAGGCTCGTGAAGAAACCCTCTATCCGAGAACCAGCTTGTGTCGGTATCCCCGAACCCTGAGTCACAGTGCAGCTTCTGTGAAACGTCGCAATCAGTTGCGTAGGCTGCCACAAGACCTGGCGTCTAGAGATAGAAAGTAAGCAACTTCCCCTCCCGCCGACCAAATTTCCCTTCCGGGAATACTCACACCATGGGAGGGACTGTCTACACCTGGACCTTCATGACAGTACGCGGGTCTGCCCAGACCTGGCGTGAAATCTGGATGAAAGAAGTCAAGGGTGCGTCGGATGCCAGTTGAGCCGACTTCCTGAATCAATAAAACTACCGATTTGGGCAATTTACATCCTAGCCTTCTTGGCTATTTGCCCTCTAACCCCGATGTGGCTTTTCGTCAAGGTAACGCCAATATTGATTACCTTGCCTACACGAGACGGAGGATACCGCATAGCTCGGACTCTGTCAGAGACGCCAGCGCAGCATTCCCGAGATGAGCAAAAGCTCTGCCAGAAACTCTTGCCTCATATGGCATGGCTTGCAAGGCTTCAACGTTTTCCTACTGCGGCAATAGTATTTGCCAACTTAGTGGGAGTCTTACTAGATGCAGCAATTTTACCTCCTCTACGCTCGCCTCCCTACGCCTCGCCAATTCCGTTCATCATCTATGCCGAGTCTTACGAATGCCTAGGCGAAACACGCTACAGATACAGATCCATTCTTAAGAACCCCTTTTGCTACCCGGTCGCGTCTATCTCGCCATACTATTACAGCAAACAAGTTGCCTCTTCTGGTAATTTGACGGCTTAAGAGAGATCGTGGAATGGGCCGCGGGATTGCATAACGAGTCAGCAATGGTCCTACGCGCGGTGTCAATCATCTTGATCCGGGCGCCCAGAAATGAACCAAGCCATCAACCTTAGGCCAGCAATCCGCAAGGATCGATAATACGTCGCATGACGCACAGCAGCGTCTGTCGCGCCGGTCTCTTTCACTCCGGCGATACAGTCAGGGGCTACGATAATACACGCTAGCGAATTGCCTCATTAGGCATTTCATGTCTTGTCTGCACCTAAAACATCGGCTTTGCTTGTTTTTGGCCTGGACTGAGGTAACATCAATGATGCTGGCCTCGCATATACGAGATGTAGAGCATTGCCAGGCTGTACGCGTATCACGGTCTCGAACGACGATCCGAGGTCCATCACCCTCGAGATAGCAAGTTCCTCCAGTAGGAATAGCTCTTGCGAAGCTTGCAAAAAAACCCTCTACCTGAGAACCAGCTTGTGCTGGCATGCCTGAACTATCAGCCAAGGGGCAGTTTGTGCCAAACGCCGCAACCAGTTGCGTGGGTTGCCACGACACCGAGCGGTCAGAGATACAAAGCTAGCAACTTTACTTCTCGCCGACCAGATTTCCCTTTCAGGACGACTCACATCATGTGAGGGGCTGTCGGCTCTTGACCCTCAACGACAGTACGCAGGTCTGCCTAGACCTGGCGTGGACCATAAATGGATGGAATCCAGGGTGCGCCGGATACCAACTAAGCCGACTTCCCAAGTCAACAAAATTACCTGTTCAGGCAATTCACGTCCTGCCACCCTGGGCATTCGGCCCCCCTGATGTGGCTTTTCGACCAGGTAACGCCAACATTGGTTACCTTGCCTACACGAGAAGGGGAATACCGGTTAGCGAGGCACCGGCGCTTTATTCCCGACACAATCAAAAGCTGCGCCAGATTCTTGCCTCATGTGGTACAGCTTGCGAGGTCGCATCCCTGATGGCCTCATGCTCATCCATGCTCAAAGGGGGCTTAGTGATGCTAGATGAGTCGACCAGGCTCGATAGAGTGTCAGGCTCAGCTGGACAGGCCTTACTCAGTGCCATAACAACGCCGAAGTTGTATGCCAAGTGGATGGGTGCCGACTGCAGTCTGACGAACATGGTTCATGCTCCAGGGACGGCCTGGGACCAGGGACCGTTCAGTCCAAGTTCAAAGCTGGTGACGTGGCTCACTAGGTCTAGACAGGGGCTCATGGCTTCGCGATGCTGCCGATATGCCCAACCATTCGCCCGGCAAGTCCGCTATCACAGCCGTCTCTGGACGAGGCAGATTGGCAATTACGAACGAGAAGGTGCCCATCAGCGCGTCAGGGGCCTTGCCAAGGCTTGGAAGAGAATATCGCATCATGCCGAGTACGACATGATGAAGAGGTAGCATGAATCTAGTGGGCCGAGTGATGCTAGCTTCGTATTTCCTTGTAGGTATGGAAGCAGCAGGCTCTTCTATGGGCTCTTGGGTGGATGTTCGGGGCTGATCGTTTTGTCCAGGAGAGGAGGGATTCACTTCAAGACAAAAACACAAATATATAAAGCCTTCCTTTTGTCATTACCATGCCAGCCAGCTCGAGCCAGATCATTCAATCTCGCCGTTTTCTTCTTTTCGCCAACAATGGCCCACACACAGTTCAAAAAATTGGACGTAAAGTCCATGGAACAGTTGTACGAAAGAAAAGAGCGTAAAAGGAGGCAACGCGCAGAGGCGAAACGTCAACAAGAGTGCGAAGAGCAGCAACAGCAACAGCAACAGCAGCATAAACAGCCACAATTCCCATCAACGGTGCTCGCAACAGAACTTGAGCAGAACTTCGGAATTCTAAGCGCGACAGAGACCCAGACCACAAGCTGTATGTTAACTATACTCCAACCATATCCCGCTGACGTCGACTTACAACCAATAGGGACAAACTCTGACCCTTTCGACAGCATTGGCAACTTTGCATTTGATTCCCGTGATAATCTTGGAATCGACGAAGCGTACACACCATGCGACTTCGCGTCCTTGGAGTCCCTAGCACGGTCTTGTGAGATCCGTGGTATCCTATCGACAATACCAAAGCCTACTTTTTCAGACGATATCAACCCACATGCGCAATCTTGGTTGCCTTGCGCACCTCTACCTGCCCAGCCCTCCACAGAACAAGCCCTTTATAACGAGACAAATCCATCTTCAGCTGAGGAACTGCCATCGGCTCTTGACCTAGCCAGACGGGCAACTGGGCAACTTCGCCTGGCAAATCCTGTTATAAGCGGCATAAACGCATGTGAGTAGCCAAGATTTGATTCAGGAAGAAACATCGAACTGACACATTCGTTGCACAGCTTTAGTTGAACTTGATGATAGTAGCGAGAAGTGCGATGTTGTTGAGACCTCCGACGATGGCAGTGGTTCTGATGATGACGAAACCGATGTTGAGAACTGCCATCAAGAGACGGCGGTCCCAGGATTTGAACTTACAAGAAAAGAACCGTCGGGCAGTCCTGTACTACGTTTCCTGCCAGAAAGCAGCACCACAGCGCCCATCTGCCAGGAAAGCCCATCTGTTGCTAGTGGTTTGTGTCTCAGTGGCCCGGCTGAGGCTGAGGCACCAGTTGGTTCCTTGTGTGGGCAGAAAAAGCCTCAAACAGGCGGGTTTTCACTCCCTACCCCAGCGTCCGATCACGCCTCCGATTTAGGGCAGGGCAGCCAAGTTGTCACCCATCAGAGAAAACGTGGTTTCAAGACAACTGAAAGTGGCTGCGAGGGCCGTGACCTACGACCGGCTAAACGAGTGAGGCCTTGGGAAGTCGACAACGGGACAAAATCGCCGGCTCTACCAACCAGGACTTTACGCACATTGCCATCTCGAGTTCCAGCATCAAAGTCGAGTAACAGGCTGTCAAACGAAGCCGAAACACAGCCTTGTTGCTCTGCCGGGACACCGGAACGGTCTGAAGCGGATGGTCCAATCAGTTTGGTACATGATGGCAAAAACACGGTACACCCGAAAAGAAGCAGGTATAATGAGGCACCCCGGGATCGTACGCCAACCATATCGAATGATCCCTCACTTCGCCCAAACCACATCCCTATCACACATGATCAGACCGAAAGGTGCGGATTAGTTTCCCCTCCGTCTGTCACCACAGTGAACCCATTCGCAGTCACATGCCATACTTGCGGCTTTTCTGCGAAACACCTATTACGCATGATCAACACTTTCGAGGCTCTCAATGGGGGTAGCGCTCGGTTGCCCCATGATGAAAGGCGAATGGACATGCTTGAGGTGTTTCTTGGGTTTATCAAAAACTATGCTACAGAGAGACTTCCACGCAACGAAACAAGCACGGAAAAAAACGAAACCTATAGCCCGACACATGAAGATCATACAGCGGAGGCTCTCATACCGGACGACAACATCGATGACAACGACGACAGTCCAAGCGATGACCCAAGTGACTGTGATAGTCCTGATCGCTGCCCCCGTCCAGACAGTCTTGAGGAAAACGCGAAAAGATCTAAGCGCCGCCGTTGGACGGATTTGGAAGAGGAGCGTCTGCGTGTATACATTGAAGAGGGGAAGGAGTGGTCATGGATTGCACAAAGTCTACATCGAAGCGAGCCAGCTGTGACTCAGCATTGGGTTATCATGGAGAGGCAAGGCAAGGAGATGGCAAAGTGAATCATCCATACTTGCTACTAAACTGCAAATAACTTTCAGAGGACAGACAAGAACATCTAACGGAAAGCATTAATTATACAGCCGCCGCCAGATTCAATCATTTTTCCTTCTCGTCAGTAGGCAAGGATATCCTCTAAACCTAATGGTGAGACATATGGGGTTAATAGCAAGGACAGCCCAATGCTCTAGATTGGTGACGGAATAAACTCTATCGCGCCATACAGTATACAAAAGTTTGAAAGATTGTGCTCGAGATAGGAACTATATTGCCAGGAAATTTTGGTCTTAAGTGAAGAATCCAGTGCTCTAATCTACATTCTGATCGCTGTCTTATAAGTTAAAGCACCCACTTCTGGCCCACCCCTACATCTGGCCAACCCAAAAAATACCCCCCAGGCACCCACTTTCTAGATATCCTCCAACTTCCAACTATCACAACATTCTCTATTCTTTATCAAATCACTTCAATTTTTTAGAATACCTTCTTTATTACTTAATGGTACAGGACACCGAACCTGAAGCTAGTCAGGCACTTGCTGATATAGCAAATGGTGTATCCCATCGCGTTGCCTCCCAGCGATGGGGCGTACCACGGTCAACACTTCGGAATCGCCTCAAAGGGGTGAAACAGAGGTCTGCTGCTTTTGAAGACCTCCAGAGGCTTTCTCATAGCCAGGAAAAGAAGCTAGCCAACTGGGTGCAAATCCAGGCTGACCTTGGGCTCCCACCAACCCATCAACAACTAAGGGATTTTGCTCATCGCATCCTTAGTGCTATGGGTGATACCCAGACTTTAGGCAAACGATGGGTTGATGGATTTTTTTGACTGTCTGGATAGTATCCCTGAGATCAAGGGCATCCATCCATCCAACCGCTGGAATATGGATGAAACTGGCATCATGGAGGGCAAAGGGACTAATGGGTTAGTGCTGGGCTCTGCCGCATCGCGATACATCCAGAAAAAACAGCCTGGATCCAGGGCATGGATCTCACTGTTGGAATGTGTGTCTGCTGATGGGCGATCCCTGCCCCCATTGGTGATATATAAGGACAAGTCAGTCCAGGCCCAGTGGTTCCCATCTAACCTATCTAGATACGATAGGTGGCACTTCACAGCTACTGATAATGGCTGGACGACTGACCAGACTGCCCTTGAATGGCTAGAGAAGGTCTATATCCCATATACCCAGCCTACCCAACCAGAGGCAGACAGACTGTTGGTTCTGGATGGGCATCACAGCCACATAACCACTAACTTTATGTGGAAATGCTGGCAGCATCACATATGGCTGTTATATTTGCCGCCGCACTCCTCTGCAGTCCTCCAGCCTCTAGATGTGGCTGTCTATAGCCCATTAAAGCAGGCCTATAGGACCCAGGTTGGATCTATAGATGATATAGTAACGGATTCAACAGTTGGGCAAGGATGGGCTGGATACCCATACTCTTCGGCACCTATCTAGAAAGGTGCAAAAGGGCTGGGATGAGCAGGCAGCCAGACTG
>JASUDE010000678.1:7357-21489 GCA_034509685.1 Colletotrichum cereale | reverse complement strand
CCCCGCCGTCGCCTCAACCTCCTCACATGAGAGCGACCATGAATCACAGCTCGTGGCCCCGCGCCGTCTTGCGCGCCAACGGGCAGCTGTTACGGCAACGCGGATCTCAGCCGGCGCGCAGCACACCGCGGTCCCAGGCACAGACGCGGCGTCTGAATGCGGCGGCAGCCCACGGGACGGCCGACCCCGAACGGCAGCAACCCCCCGCCGCCCGCCACCGCCGCCGTCTCGTCGAGGACGCGAAGCCCTTCTCCGACTTCCTCACCGACACGTTCCAGCGCCAGCACGACTACCTACGCATATCCGTCACGGAACGGTGCAACCTCCGCTGCGTGTACTGCATGCCCGAGGAGGGCGTGCCGCTGTCGCCGACGAGCTCGCTCCTGACGACGCCCGAGATCGTGCTCCTGTCCTCCGTTTTCGTGTCCCAGGGCGTCACCAAGATCCGGCTGACGGGCGGCGAGCCGACGGTGCGCCGCGACATCGTGCCGCTCATGCGGCAGATCGGCGCCCTCCGGCCGCGCGGGCTGCGGGAGCTGTGCCTGACGACCAACGGCCTCTCGCTCCACCGCAAGCTCGACGGCATGGTCGAGGCCGGCCTCACGGGCGTCAACCTGAGCCTCGACACGCTGGACCCGCACATGTTCCAGATCATGACGCGGCGCAACGGCTTCGACGCCGTCAAGAAGAGCATCGACCGCATCCTGGAGCTCAACCGCCACGGCGCCGGCATCCGCTTCAAGATCAACTGCGTCGTCATGCGCGGCCGCAACGACGCCGAGGTCGTCTCCTTTGTCGACATGACGCGCGACACGGACGTCGAGGTCCGCTTCATCGAGTACATGCCCTTTGACGGCAACAAGTGGGACAAGGGCAAGATGCTGGGCTACGCCGAGATGCTCGACCTCATCCGCGCCCGGCACCCGACCCTGGCCAAGGTCCAGGACCACAAGAACGACACGAGCAAGACGTGGCACGTGCCGGGCTTCGCCGGCCGCATCGGCTTCATCACGAGCATGACGCACAATTTCTGCGGCACCTGCAACCGCCTGCGCGTCACGAGCGACGGCAACCTCAAGGTGTGCCTGTTCGGCAACACCGAGGTCTCGCTCCGCGACATCCTGCGCAGGTCCAACAACGGCGATCCCATCGACGAAGCCGCCCTCGAGGCCATGAACCAGATCGAGACGGACCGCCGCCGCCGCCAGGGGCTCGCCGACCCGGCCAAGCCCCTCGGCCAAGCCCTCAACGAGGCCGAGCTGCTCGACGTCATCGGCAGGGCCGTCAAGCGCAAGAAGGAGAAGCACGCGGGCATCGGGGAGCTCGAGCACATGAAGAACAGGCCCATGATCTTGATAGGTGGGTAAAAAACGGTTCCCCCCTTTTTGTCCCCGCAACTCGAAAGCTTCCGGGGTACTTTCTTCTTTTGTTATTGTTGTTTTTTTCTCTGCATTCGGATGGCGTTGGGAAAATACCAAGGGGTGGTCGGTCGGTCGGTCGGTCGGCCGGCATGTTTTGGGCTAGCAAGGGTTGTTGGGCTTAGGGGAGGAGAGCGTTCCCTCACGATATGAGTACATGTAAATGATGGAAAAGACTGAATGCCTAGCCATATTTTAGATTCTCAGCCGCTTCAGCCCTCCCGCCCGCCTCGTGCCCCTCGGATGTCGCAACATTTGCCTCTGAACCCGCCCGTCAACCTCCTCGGCCCCCCACGGCGGCGTCCCTCGGGCATCGTAGGCGTCCCAGTCCACCTCCTCACCGACTTGCCGACGGCCTCCCATCACCCCGTCCGTTCCTTCTCCTCGACCCCCCGTCGCCGGCACGCCGCCAACAACGAAGACGACGACCACGCCCACAAGGACGGTGAACACCCTCCAGCCCCTTGCCTCACCCACGTCGCCCCGACGACGGGCTCGGCGCGCATGGTGTCCATCGCCTCCAAGACGCCCACGTCCCGCGTCGCCAAGGCCGCGTGCACCGTGACCTTCTCCTCCCCGCTCGCGCTCCGGCTCGTGCGGGCGTCGCAGATGAAAAAGGGCGACGTCCTCGGCACGGCGCGGGTCGCAGGCATCATGGCCGCCAAGCGCACGCCCGACCTGATCCCGCTGTGCCACCCGATCCTGCTGTCGCACGTCGCCGTCGAGATCGAGCCGGCGAGCGGCTCCGACGCCGAGACGGCGCTCAACGTCGAGGCCACGGTTGAGTGCGAGGGCAAGACCGGCGTCGAGATGGAGGCCATGACCGCCGCCGCCGCCGCCGCGCTGACCGTCTACGACATGTGCAAGGCCGTCGACAAGGGCATGGTCGTCGGCGGGCTGAGGGTCGTGCTGAAGGACGGCGGCAAGAGCGGGCGCTGGGAGATGCCGTGATGCTTTCATTCGGGTTGCGGGCTCGCTCCGTGTCTTCGTATCAGTGCAGTGCAGTGCGCGCGCGGCAAAATGAATATGTACCATACAAATCATACCAATCCATTGGAAGGGGAGAAAGGGTCTCGGCGGCTCTCTAATGATGCACGAGTGAACAGTCTGACAAAAGGATGAGAGAGAGGAAAGGAGGACGTCCGTTGCATGATTGGAATCCAATCCAGTCAACCCTACTAGGATACATAGAAATAAAAAAAACATCTCCAGGACAGCTCCCAAACACCCATAGCGACCATAGGATATCCTCAAGAGGGCCCGTGACACTCACGGCCAGTCAACAACGACACCCGTGTGCTTCGAGACCAACATGTTCAAGTTGCTATGATCCGGGTATAGTTACAACCTATGCTAATCGTCAATCTTTACAGCCCGCGCCATCCTCTTGCGCACCTCCCGCCTTTCCTCCTTGTAGTGGTCTTGCATCCCGTCTACGCCGACCCGGCCTGGATCTCCTTGTCGACGTTCATCGCAATCCAATCCGCGATCGCCATGTTCGTGACCATCGGGTTCACGCCGCTCGCGCTCGGGAAGACACTGGCGTCCGCCACAAACAAGCCCTCCGTGCCCCACACGTGCCCCTTGGGCCCGACGACGCCCTCGTCTTCGTTCGGCGCCATCCTGCACGTGCCCATCTGGTGCGCCGACGTGAAGATGCCAACGGGCGGCGCGTTGCCGACCTTGCGCACCTTGTCCAACCACGCGACGAAGCGGGGGTCGTTGGCCCCCTCGAGGATCGCCTCGCTCCCGTGTTCCGAGTGCGGCGAGGCCGAGGTGGCCGACGCAGTCTTCTCGGGCGGCTCGGCCCGGTCTTCCCGGACGAACGGCTCGAGCCCGGGGATGCCGGCGTGGATCTCAATAGCGCCCTCGATATGGCAGATCTTGCACAGCGCGATTACACCCTCGAGGGTGTTGGCGCGGTCAAAGTCCGAGATGGTGTAGTCGATCCGCGGTCGGCCCGAGACCGGGTCCGGGAAGACGCGGCCCGTGTCGCGGTCGCGCGTGAGGGAGATGAAGCCGCCGAAGTGGCGGAAACGGAGCTCCGACAGCTTGGCCTGAAGGCCCGAGTGCCAGGGCATGCTGGCGAGGATCGCGTAGGGCTGTGTGATGGTGTTAGCAAAGGGGAGGGGGCTCGGAATTCGGGGCGCAGGGGGAAGGGAAGGGGGTCGTACAATCATGCACGTGGGCTCCAGCTTGACGCCGTGGCCGGCCTTGTCGAGATCCTCGAATGAGGAACAGTAGCTGGTGATGATGCCGCCTGTTAAGTGACCGTTAGCGAGAGCACATGCCAGCTCGTGTGTGACTGGAGGCCTACCCTCCCAAGGCTTGCAGTCCTCCTTCCAGTAGCCGCCCACAAAGTTGCAGGGATGGACATGGAGATTGCATCCGATGTGACGATTCTGCTGACACGTCAGATAGCCGAACGCGGCCGGGCAAGCGTCACAACTTACGGTCAAACCGCTCCTCAACAGCACCAAAGGACTCGAGAGCGATCCGGCGGCCACAATAACCTTCTTTGCCTTGACGATGACGGCCCGCGTAGTCCGCTGATCCAAAGGCGCGCCGGTGCTTCCGCCGGCGCCCCTCGACACCCACTTTCCGACGACACCTGTGGCGCGCTTGGCGCCGCTCGACTCGTCAAACGTCACCTTCTCGACCTCGAACCCTTCGATGAATTTGGCCCCGGACGCCGCCGCCGCCGGCAACCAGCTCACGGTGGGGCCCTGCTTCTCCGTCGACCCACAACCGAGATGGCACTGTCCGCAGTAGTGCTCCGCGCCGCCCGTGTTCTGTGGGGCCGTCACGGCGTGCCACCCGAGCTTCCGGGCCCCGTCCAGCAACACCTTGTTACGGTGGTTGTGGCGCACGCCGTCGGCGCTCACGCCCATGAAATCGCACACCTTGTCCAGGCAGTTCTGGAACTGGGGCGACGTGAAGAAGGGTAGCCCGCGCTGCTCGGACCACTCCTGGCGCACGAAGCCCTGCGTCTGGAGGCTGACGCTCCAGTTGACAGTCCCGCCGCCGCCCCAGCAGCTGCCCGCAACCACGTTGAGGGAGCTGTCGTCGCTGGTGATGATGCCACCGTTTTCGTACAGGAACTGGCATCCGGCTTCCTGGTTCATGGGCAGCTGTGACGGAGGGTAGTAGTATGACTTGTCGACGATGAGGACTTTGTGGCCTTGCTCGGCCAGGACCTTGGCAGCCACCGCACCTCCGCAACCAGAGCCTACGATGACGACGTCCGTCTCCACGACGGCCGGGGCGTCGGATGCTTGGAACTGCATAAAGTTGAAGTCGAACCCCTCGCCATGCTTCTGGAATTCGGGCATGTCGGTGTAGTCGGTCAACTCCCTAAACAGAGGGCTGGTCTGCACGGCACTCTTCTGGGCCAGCAGACACAGCGTTTTGGTCAGGACGCGGATCGTGGGCACCCGCGAGGTCTGCCACGCCTGGAGGATCTTCTCACGAACCTCCAACGGCTGCAGATGGACCGGTGTCCAGTAGCCAGTCATGAACAAGGTGCCAGTGCGAGTGCTGTCGGACCAGGTCAGCCATGGCGGATTGTCAGCGTCGCGGGTGGGTAGAAGGAGGCAACTCACGCCAGCGCGGCCATGGCACCACCCAGCTGGCGTTGGGCGTCGGCGGACAGTGAGGCCAGCGTCCTCGTCATGTTTTGGACGAATCTAGGTTCCTTTGCGGGGTTGTGTGCGAGGTACTCGAGGAACTTTTCCTCCGAGGGCGGGTTCTTCATCGTGTTCCGGACGAGCCGGAGGGCTGCAGCATAATCGGCTTCGGACACACGGACCTGGTTCGTGGCGTCCGTGAGAGTGGCCGGCAGTGAGATGGACGGGAGGACCGCCTCGAGCAGGGACATCAGGACGGTCCATTGTGTCTCCTTCCAGATGTTGGTCTGGGGCAGCGCTGGCAGCTGGAGCTGGAGGTCAGTACCAGGGATGGTGTTCGACATAGTAGCCATGGCGAAGCAGACTATGAGTGGTCGATGCGACGAGATGAATGAAGTTGGAGACGGTGGCGCACGAATAGACAATGATGAAGGGGGAATGTCAGCAAGCGTAGGAAAGCAGCAAAGTTACGTGAGGTAGGGTCAGGTGAGGGGGAAGCTCGGGTTAAGGTATTATCTTGGTTGATACAGGTGAGCGAAGGGCACCTCGGAAGCTCATGCTCGACCGATGTTTGACTGTAGGTATTGTAGAAGGGAAAAAGGTCCATGTTGGCTTGCCCCCCCCCCTCCCCCGTTGCTTTGCATAGTGGTGCTACTGCTGCAGGGGCCCGTGTTTACCATGGACGAGGGGTCCGTGCGACGAAGCATCATAACGGGTATCATCTCTCAGTGTCTCTCTCTCTCTCTCTCTCTCTCTCTCCTTCTCCTCAGGCAATCTATCCCCGATCCGGTATCCGGTATGCTTCAGAAACCAGTCAAACACTTTGCCATCAGGCCAGCTCGGGCCGGCTAAACTGCGGGATCGACACAATCCGGGGTCACCTATGTTGGTCACGACATTCCAGTGGGGAGCCGGAGTAGGTATTGAAGCAGCTTTTTGTTGGCGGGGTACAGGATTATTGCACGGCACTTGGGCGCATGCAACCTCGATTCAGGCACGCATGGCTTAATGCTTACCTACCTAGCTGATCATGCGGGTAACACGGGTGTTTGGCGATGTGTGTGCTATGAAGTGGACGGAAACCCGACGAATTCCTATACAAAAAAAAAAAAAAAAAAAAAAAAAAAAAAAGAAAAAGAAAAAGAAAAAGGCCACCCCTCCAAAGCTTCACCGGCTGTGTCGAGGTGGTCAGTCCACCGCATGAGAGAAACTGAGATGAAATCGATGAGACGCGCGACGCGGCCACGCTTCGCAATCGGAACGCACGCGTGCAGCGACCACGTTGCGTTGCCACCTATTCGGCACTGCATATGTCTGGGGCGACATCCGAGCTTCCAGTGTTGGCGGTTTCCGGACAGCCATATCATATTCTAGCATCGAATTGCAAGGTGAGGGAGAACCACCGTAGGTGTGCTGCGTGCATACATCGCATACAACACCGGCCGCCAGGAAGATGCCAGGCCGGACGACTGCAGATCGTACATGCCTGTGGCTTGGGTGAGATCCCTCGATTGCGGGGTAGATTGATGACGCAGTTCGTCGACTCGGCGGGGGAAGAGACTTGAACCTCGGTTCGCATGAATCGGCGAAACGGAGAAGGCGGCGGTTGTAGTCTCGGTCTGCCATGGCCATCGATTCGTCTGCCGTAAGCCTACTTGCACGGCCACGTCCTGTGGAACCCAAGTCAGATGAAGGCAGGGTCCCGGTAGCTCGTGCGGCGTCCCAGGTCCGACTTTCGTCTTCCAACTACGTAGTATACTACCGGTACATAGTAGGGCTGCCTCGGTCCGCGCCCGACGGCGGCACGGTGCTTCCCCGATCTCCGGATCAGTTGCTGACTTCCGGGGCTGACGGCCTTCCCAGCCACCATCGGAGCTACCGGCGCCGTGGCAAGCGGCCAAAACAAAGCGGGAGTCCATATGCTCAATCTCGGGCCTGGTCTAGAGAGTCTGGGACTGCCCGCTCTTTGGAAGTCCGAACTAACAGTCAGTATCGCATGCAATTGCCGTAAAGCAGCTCCACCATCTCAGCAAAGGTAAGCGAACAAACAGGCCGCGCGAGCCGGAAGCACACAGGCGAAGCGACGTGACGGCGTGGCCAGATGCAAGATTGGCTTCTCCTCGGCTCCTCAGAGCTGCAGCCACAGGCTGTAGCTATATAGCTAAGCCAGACGTGGATACTTATTCAGGGTCCAACGGCGGGTCTGTTCATCCGCGCCAAGGGGGGGCCGGGGGGGCGGGGGGGCCGGGGGGGGGGGGGGGGGGTGGGTTGCCTTTGAAGCCGAATTTGTTGGGGAAAGAAAACAGAAAAGAATGAAAGGAGGGGGGAGAAATGCATGTGAGAGTCGATCTGCGAAGAATTGTTGACTGACGGCGAACAGGCACGTAATCCGGCCAGCAAGCAAGCTCCTTGCTGGTTGTTCTACCCGTATTTGCTCTGGCTACGAAATCGGGGTATCCGTACAGCGCTTGCAATTCGAATTCGTTGCAGGTATCCGTATATGACCAGCGCTGTGTGTAACCATGCATTATGCCATACGTCTTCCCCCCGTCTAGGTAGGGTTGGTTGAGAGCGCGGCAGGTTGAGATCCTCTGAATGGCCCATTGCCAACAGGGCATGGACAAAGCTTCGCCAGCAACGTCGTCATTTTCTGTCTGTTCCCGGTCGAGCTGTCTTATCAACGTCGGCCGAGACGTGTCGATACTACAATGATTAACGGATGACGGGATCCTGATCGCGCACTACGCAGAGATGGCACGCACGCCGAAGCCGCGTGAGGAATTAAGGCCGCGTCCCCCCCCCCCTTGTCGCTCACATGCTTATCGAGTTGCCGTTTTCTGACTTCATGATGATTAGATAAGAGGGTCCGGCTCGGTCAACAAGACTGCACTCGCTCTCAAAGAAACAAGAGAAAACTTCGATGCAGAGGCAAGAGAATTGGCGGAATTAGGCCTAGCGCTCCCCCAACAAAAAGAACGAAGACCGGTTAGCGGGGGGGGGGCAGGGCCCACGACGGATGGACAGTTGATGGTTCGTAGTGTGGACTCGAGTGTACGGATACTTTATGTGCGTTAACAGACGAGGCTCTGGAACGGTGTTGGCAGTATCTTCTGGGACGTACCGCTACCCGACGCATCCCCCACCAAATGACGACCAGGAACCAGGGGCAAGGATCGCAGGCTGGGCTTCCAGAAGGACGACGACGGCCCTGGCGAGCGAGGCGGCGCTTCTCCAATTTTTTGGAGCTGCATTGCGCCGACCTCACCTGGCTTGCGAGTGAGGCGCTGGCACGGCCCGGAGCCTCCGACGGCAGTTCGTCAGAGCCGTTGTCGATGTTGAATTTTCATCGCCATCTGTCCAAGCTGTCGCATAATGCTGCAAGCAGCGTGACCGGAGAGCACTGGCTGTGCCCAAGTCAGTGCTACTACGGCGTGGCTCTGACGACGTCGACAAATGGGATGCCGAAAATAGAGTTGAGAGCAGGTGTCCAAAGCTCCCAATGCGGCCGGCCGCTTTGCCGTTGTCGGAAAGACATGTCTGGGACTTTCGGGCTGGGCCAACGTCCAGAGGCGCATCCACGTCGCAGCTTTTCAACCGTTTCAAACCGTCCCAAGTCGACCTCGACCTCGACCTCGACCTCGACTTCGGACTAGGTACTACCCGCAGCCGGCGAGCAACGGCCGCGCAAAGACAGTCGATTCAACGTGATGGCCATGCCTCCTCTCCTGGCCTGTAACTGTCACAGAGATGCATCGCGGCCTTGTCGCGTGTGTTGTCTCGTGGGTCGTACCTCGCCAAAGCCGAATTTGTTGGTTCTCTGCCCCCCATCCCCGTCCCCATCCCCATCCTTCGCGGGTCGTTACGTTTGGCGCGCTGCTTGGGCCCCTCCGTTATGTGGTTCGCACCCTGGGCCCTGGGATGCCAGGGGCAGTGTAGGCTGAAAGAAGGCGGCAAGGGGTGCTGTCGAGAAGCCGAGGCAAAAAGTAACCCCAAGAGAATCAATGGGGGAAAAAAGAGATTGAATAAAAAAAAAAAACACCCATTGAAAATTAATCGTGCTCCGGTCGGGCGTCCAACGATTCGACCGTGGAGCCCAGCCAACCCAGTCGTGGACTCGTGGCATGAACCGGTCGATGGTTTGTAGGTAGCGCCGCCTTTCGTCCGGTGTCAAGCTTCGAGCCGTTCTTCATGTGCCTCTCAACAATGTTCAAGGAGAAAGTACCAAGCAAGTATTTCATTTTGTACAGGCATTCGTTCCCCCCTCGATTAGCCCCGGTCTTTTCTCCAGATAGCTGATCCGCTGGTGAGGAAGCACGGAAAGATGATGCGCCTCGGTTGCTTGGCGAGACCAGTTGGGTCGAATGGGTGGATGGGGTTTCTTAGTGGTGGGAATCCACATACAGTAGAACCTTCCTGCGGGCACCCGAGAAGACGGGCGCGATGGGCGAGACGGGCAAGTGCCTCGTAGACAGACGCTTGCGCTTTTGGGAAGGCGAGAGGTGCACGCCTACACAGTACCCCCCCCCCTTCCTCCTTCCTGGGGAGAGTTCCGTTGCGGCGGTTGCGATGCGATGGCGAACAAGAGGTGAGGGAAGGAGCAGCTTCCGTCCATGATTGCGCACACTTGCGGCCTCGTGGTACGTAGTTCCAAGGTACATGGGATGTACGTGCTTTACCTTGCATAGCATTGAGAAGCTAGTGCGGGCGAACAGAAAGACGGACAGATGGACAGTCAGTCAAGGTAGCTGTGGACACTTGACTTTAACCTCCCGTAACTCAAATGTCGCCCATCTCCATTCCATCACCAGGGCATACCGGTACGTTTACTGAGCCGTTGCTCAACCTTGGTTGCCGTTGCCTGCCTGCCTGCCTTGCCCGTTGATGTGCCTCGTTTGCCGTGTCTGTCTTGCTTCCCCTCCATTGGTCTCGTCTCGCCTTGCCTCTCATCCGTTGCGTTGCGCCTTGGCCTCAGCATTATTTAGGGACTAAAGCCCGAGCAAACACAAACTTCTCCCATGACACTTTCCCCGCCAAATCCCATCAACCAACCTGGGCCACAAATAACTACAAGGTACATTGTACGTGCCAGGGTGGAGGGAGGTAAGGCCAAGAGGAAGAACAATGTACACGTACTGGTACAGCGATTACTGTGGATGGATACATGGCCATGCCACCTCCCTACCTACCTACCTACCTAGTAGGGAAGGGAAGGGCCTCAGCAGCATTATCCACTCTTGTCCGTCTTCCCATCCAGAAATTCAACCCTTCCCTTCCCCTTGCCCATATTAAGACCTTGAGGATCCCCTCGCATTGACCTGGGCACTTCTTTTGCGTCTTCCTTTTCTAATCCCTTTTCCTCTACCTACTCCCCCGCCCTCCCCTTCCTCGACAACCACTCCGTACAAAAGGAACACTACCTTGAGGCTCGCCTCTATTGCGCAAACTTCTTTCATCCTCCTGCAGTCTTCCCTCTCTCTCAACCTCTTCAGTCCACCTCACACATACCAATGCTGTGACGGTCGAGCCGACATCAGTATACGACACATCAGACATACATAACTACTCTGTGTCGAGTGCTGCAATCTCTCAGCACACAAACGAGCTCTCCCTGTGTCTCATTGGCTACTACTGCAGCACACCCTCGACTCAGCAAAAAAGAAAAGGAAAAAAAACCCCGCCACCCCAACGCTCGAACAACCTGCGGGACCGCACGCACTGCCCCTTTTCGAACCGACGCCCAATTCAATTGGTCAATCCTCCCCCACCATGGCCGGCGTCACCGTGCTCGGCGAGCTTCCGCCCGCCTCCCTCTTCAAATTCCCGCCCGACGGCGCCCACATGGCCATCCCCCCGCCTTTGCCCGGCTCCATCGCCGCCGCGCCCCCCTTCGAGATCCCCGACCACATCTTCACGGCCGCCCTCGACCCCCGCGTGCCCATCACCATCGCCGCCCTCTACGCCGTCACTGTCAAGCTGTTGAATAAGTACAACAAGTCCACCAAGAACAGCCCCTGGGGTATCAGCAAGACGAAGCCCTTCTTCGCCTTTGTCGTCCTGCACAATGTCTTCCTCGCCGTCTACTCGGCCTGGACCTTCTGGGGCATGCTGGGTGGCATGCGGAGGAGTGTCGTGAGCCCCTTCGGCCCCAACGGCCTGGCCGCCACCGCCGACAGCTTCTGCCAGCTCAACGGCAACGGCGGCTTCGGCGCCGCCACCGTCTATAACGAGACCGTCGGCGACTGGTCCAGCTTGACCGGCAACTCCGCCCTCGGCTTCGACGGACGCCCGAGCCGCACCGTCACCGGTAGAATCTGGAACGAGGGTCTCGCCTTTTACGGCTGGATCTTCTACCTGAGCAAGTTCTACGAGGTCCTCGACACCTTCATCATCCTCGCCAAGGGCAAGCTCAGCTCCACCCTCCAGACCTACCACCACGCCGGCGCCATGATGTGCATGTGGGCCGGTATGCGCTACATGTCAGCCCCCATCTGGATGTTCGTCCTCGTCAACTCCTTCATCCACGCCATGATGGTAAGTCGTCGCCCTCGCTCCTCCTGACCTCGGGAACCGACATGCTAACAACCGCTCAGTACACTTACTACACCATCACCGCCTTCAACATCCGCGTCCCTATGGCCATCAAGCGAACTCTCACCACGCTCCAGATCACCCAGTTCCTCGTCGGAGCCACCTACGCCATGGCGCACTCCTTCGTCTCCTACACGGTCCCTGTGACCATCTACACCCGCACCAAGGGCGGCAAGACCGTCACCGAGACCGCCGCCAGCACTGCCGCCGAAGTCGCTGCCACGGCCGCCGCTGGTGCTTTTGAGACTCTCAAGAGCTTGGTCTTTGGTGCTTCCTCCAAGGTGGCCGAGGAGGCTGCCGCCGCCACCGCCTCCGTCGCCGCCGCGGTGCCCAAGGATGGTTTCGTCTCGGAGACCATCTACGTCACGCAACCCTGCGTTACCACCAGCGGCGAGACCTTTGCCATCTGGCTCAACGTTCTCTACCTTGCGCCCCTCACCTACCTGTTCGTCATGTTCTTCATCCGCAGTTACATCCGCCGCAGCAGCGCCGAGTCCTCCAAGGGCAAGGGCAAGACCCGCCGCCAGAGCAACGTCACCTTGGCCGAGAAGGCCGGCTGGGATGCCGCCCGCGAGGTCAACCGCGAGATCTACAACGGATCCGCATCGTTCAACGCCGAGGGCAGCCCCAAGCGCGTCAACGGTAAGGCAAAGTACTAGACGCTTTGGGATCGAGGTCCGGGTAAGGGATTTGGGGCGGGGGATGTATGGAAAATGGAACACGAACGGAAGAGAAGGCCCGGGAGGAGATTCCCGGAGAGGCGGCATTGTTTTTGTTTCAACGGCGTTCTGAGCTGGGAAAACATTGGGGTAAGCATTCGCATCACCCGGAGCGCTCGCTAGTTGTCTTGTCGCGACTGTCTATTCTGTTGCGTTGCTCGCGCGGGGTAATTAGGCAAGCCGGGTATGAGCCGGCGCAAGTATATGTATAGTCATCAAAATGAGGTTACTTGGTACACTCTGGTCCGCGGCGAAACTGAAACCTGACATGCGCGGGGGCTTCCCGCGAGTTGCCTGTAAATCTACATGGGCAGTAGGCCGCGCCAAGTCAGACGCCTCCCGGAAACTGCATCGTGACGGAGTGGCACGGGAATTATGGGGTACGGACCCGGGGTTCCGGTTCCGCACCCCAGCCTCTTTCCGGCTGCGGGGGCCTAGTAATGGCGGCTCCGGAGCGCACTCCGACGGACCGACACCGTCTGGCCGCACTTGGAGCGCATGGCTTTTTTTTGCTTTTTAAGTCGGTCTCGCGCCGGCAGTGAGTCACTCCCCCTCCCCAATCGTCTAGGCAGAGTCTCGAGACGCCACGTCACGCGGCTACTGTACTACCTTGAGGGGTGGCCTGGCGCTATCTGCGTTTTTTCTCCGGCCTCGAAGATACGCTGCGTTTACGCCATCGGCGTCGCTAGCAGCTATGACTCTTTTTTTTTTTTCTTCTTTTTGGCATCGGCGCCACAGTCGAGGCCTGCAGGACAATGTCCTTGGGCCCATCGCGAAGGGTTGCGGTTTCGATGGTGGAAGCTTGTGTCGACGCCACTTAGGCTGCACGTCGTCTGGCGCGATGCGCATGCATGCCCGTGGCAAGACACTCCAGTCCCTAGGACTAGGCAGGCAGGCAGATTGGCGATGGGATGCGCCCCCTCGTTGCTTGGGGGCGTGGCCCCGCCGCATCGACGCGCATGCACACACGCCGCACATGGCGTCCTGGATGACACCTGTTGAAGATTGTGGGTGCGCGGGGGCGTGTAAGGTTGGGATGTGCCGGGTCTCACCCCGGGCGCCTCATCGATGACCGCGTTCGTCGTCTGTCGATTTCGTGCGCGACGACCGCCCCCCCTCTGACTCAGCTATCCAGGATTCGCTCTGCCTACCTTCCGACTCACCGTACGGCCTCCCCTCACCCCCTAGAGCGACGGCGTACGAGCCGGCTTCCCTATGTGAATGGAGACGAGGGGCACGCGGCCGCGAGGGGGAGGAATGTGTGCGGTCCAAGCCCGGGCCTCCCCATCTACCAAGAGGGACCGAAACCCAGATGTCTCCGCCGCCGCGGCCAGGAGGTCTGCGATGCTGACCAGAGTCGCAGGGCGGAGGACGGAGGAGCGGCAGCGAATCACCACGAAGCTGACGGTGACGATTCACACACTCACCCTCTCACACACACGACCACAGCACAACGCCCTCGCGATCGCCTGCTATCCGCGAGCTAAACTGGACCGCAGCAACCACCAGGGTTGCCCGTCTTCCCGTCGGCTCACCCCCCCGTAACCCACTTTTGGCCCTTCCTTCTCAGCGGCCACCCTCGGTCACGACCAACAACCCGTCCGGAATCATCCCCCCCTCCCCATCTCCCCGACTCTGGGAAACTTCGGGAGGAGAGAGAATGTCCCGCCATGCTGACCGCAGCGGAGGATGCACTCGGAGGACTAATCACTCTCCCTCTGGGTAGGGCAGCCAGAGCCTGTACGCGGTAGCATTCCAAAGAGGCGGGAGTGCGGGAGGCA
>JASUDE010000677.1:0-21497 GCA_034509685.1 Colletotrichum cereale | reverse complement strand
AAGTGAATAAAGTGGTAGTGGTGGTTGTGATAGTATCATTTTTGGGGTGACCGAAATGCAGGGGTGACCGAAAAGTGGGTGCTTTGACTTACCGTAGCCACTCAACAGATTCGTAAACTGCCAGTGAGCTTCTCTACTAACCTATTATAGAAGGCGATCAAAGTATCCCAGCAGTCGGTCGGACTGCTAGCTAACCCTGACTGCAACAGCACCTCTACCCTATTTCTGGCAACCCTTATTTGGCTTCCGCTATGCCTGCGGTCTAATAATTTACGAATTTATCCAGTAGCTACGGTAACACAAGCTTCACTACAGGGAGGTGTCACAGGCTGGGTTTACATAGAGTAGTAGAGTTACTAACTGTAGGTAGGGGTTAGTTAGTTATGTTATTTCTACCTACCCCCTCCCCCTTAGGTAGGTAGTAGCTCCCTCTTTTCTATCTCCTAATTATCCCTTATTTAATTAACATATTCTAAGCCTGTTAGTTAGGACACTAGTAGTCCCCTAAGGCTTACTTAGTAAGCCTTATTTTAGATCTACGTCTTCTAACCTTACGTAATCCCCTTTAGCTAGTAGACTAACTATCTAGTCCTAACATAATCCTTTCCCCTCCTAAGCCTTACTCTAAGGCTCCTTATTATAAAGCTAGTAGTCTACTACTAGCCTCTAGCCTATTATCTAAGTAAGAGGTCTAAAGAACCTTTTACTTTAGCTTTATACTTAGATATAGTGTTATCCTTCTAGCTAATACTATAATCTTTATACTTAACTATAATATTTATTATAAGCTAGGTAATCTCTTTATAATTACTTCTTATATCTACTAAAGGCTAATATAGTAAATAACCTCTTAGTAGTTTACTATACTCCTTTATATATAAGACTAATATATAATTATTACTTACTATAGACTAAAATATTATTATTACTATATAATAAGCTTTTTATTATAGTTTCTTTTAAATTTATCTTTAAATAAGGCTAGCTACTTACCTTTATTACTTTTTTATATACCTATTATACTTTTAGTACCCCCTTTATATTACTTTCTTTATTAGTCTATTAGGTTTTCTTTCTTATTAGTACTTTTACTTTTATCTTATTACTAACGCCTATTACTTTTTAATTTAAAAGGTTATTTAGTAGTATTTTTATTTAGCCTTTTATTATTTTAGGTAAGTAGGCTTTAACTTATATTATTCTTATAATAGTTATAATATTAGGTTTTATTATTAAGTAAGGGTGCTAGTACTTCCCTATATACTTCTTACTAACGTTTTTATTATTTAATCTTTATATCTCTAAGGCTAAAAGTTAATATTATATCTTACCTATATAACTAATACCTAGCTAGAATAGCTAGTCTTTTTCTTTCTAACTTTTAATTTTTTTTTTTTTTTTCTTTTTATAATATCTTTATATTATAATTATTTTTTTATTTTTTTATTATACTACTATTACTACTAGTAGTAGTAGTATTTTTACTAATACTACTAGCTTTTTTACTACTACTATATCTACTACTACTATACTATTTACTACTACTATACTACTACTACTACTACTTATAAAACCTATAAGGTTTTTTAGTAGCTTACTACTACCCCCTCTTACTACTACTAATAATAATAACTATAATAGTACTATTATATATACTATTCCCTATTACTACTACCTTTAGTAAATAGTTATCTAATACCTAAATCTTCTAAACGCTATTAAAAAACTTCTTTACTACGTTAAGACTACCTATAAGTCTTTTACTCCTTTAGTACCCCCTTAAACCCCCTTTTATCTCTAACTATTATAGCTACTAGTAATAAGTATACCTATTATACTATTATATATAGTAAAAAGTATATTTCTATAAGTTTCCCTCTTTATATTAGCTACTCCTATAGCTACTAGGCCTTAACTAACCTACTATAGGCTACTTATACTACCTCTACTACTACTTTTACCTTTAAAAATATTTTTAAGGACTTACGTAATAAGACTAACCTTTATACTACCTTTTACCTTAAGGCTATAAGTATACTAATACCTTTTTACTACCCCTCTACCTCTTATTAACCCTATTTATTATAAGATAAAATTAAGAAAGCTTAAACCTTAGGTAAGAAGGCCCTTTAGAAAAAGGCTAATACTACTAAAGCCCCTAACGCTAAGCGTAAGGCTAAAGTAAAGGAGGAGGAGTAGCTTTTTTACTAGCATAAGGTTTTTACCCTTAAGGGTACTACTACTACTACTAAACGCTAGGCTAAAGTAGCTAAGTCTTTAGCTAAGACTACTAAGGTTACTACTATAGCTATTAAGGCTTATATTACTACCCTCTAGAAGTAGACTTAGGCTGTTTAGGCCTATAGCGCTTTTTTTATAAAGTAGTTTACTTCTTATACCTATATAGTATATAATCTCTTACTCCCCCCTTAGTACCTCTTTATACCTTAATACCTCTTAATAGTATATAAATAATCTTAACTTTAAGGTTAGGAAGAATAAAGTTTTTAGTTAGGTAGAGTTAGAAGTAGAGGAGTTAGAAGAGAAGTTAGGTAATTCTAACGCTTAGCTTTCTCCTCCCCCTACTACCTTACTAATATTTCTCTAAAGTATACTTTAGGTTTTATTATTTATTATTTTCTTTTTACTTACCCTCTTAAGCTTAAAATACCTAGCCTTAGGCTAACTATACTTCTTAGCCTTTATACTAAAATATAAAAGAAGTAGCCTTTATACTATATAACTATCTACTACTTATTCCCCTACTAGTACTCCTTTAGTAATACTCCTTTTATATTTTTACTATTAATCTAAATTACTACTTTTACTTTACTATATCTCCCTTTTTACCTTACTAGTAACCCTTTAGTAAAGCGCCTCTTTATATTTATCCTTTAAATTTTAATATAGGTTTTTTTATAGTTTTTATAAGTTTTCTTTCTTACTATATCCTTTCTATTTAATTAGATACTAGTAATTCCTTAGTAGCCCTTAGTAGCCTATTACTACCTCTATTTTATAGATATTTTCTTTTTCTTTTTTAATTAGTATCTCTTTACTTTCTTCTTTAGTATTATAAAACTTTTTTAGTTATAATAGTAAGAATATATTATATATTTAGTACTTAGATTATAAATCTAATTTATATATAGTACCCCTATTAACTACTTACGTAATTCTAAAGGGTCTTAAGTACTTATCTAAAAGCTTTTATAATAGTCGTTTTTAGTAAATATTATAGGTTACTAAGAGGACTTTTTCTTCTACTTTAAACTTAATTTTAGTTTTCTTCTTATTATACTATTTTATATAGGTATTATTTAACTAGCTTAGTAGCTACTATACCTTTTCTTTTTACTATTATAACTAACTAACCCTCTCTCTAGCTATAGGGATAACTATCTACTTAGGTTTATTACTTTAAATATTATAGAGACCTTTTAGCTAGTATCTTATTAAGGCTTCTACTAGTAGTATACTAGTAGTACTATAGTAGGCACTATTATAAATAAACTATACTATTAGAAGCTAGTCTACTTAGTTATTCTACTTAATATTATAGTAGGCTTATAAGAAGTATTCTATATTTTAATTTTACTATTCTATCTATCTATTAGTTTATAAGTAATACGCTATACTTAGTTTCCTCTTAATAGCTAACTAGTAGTATACCTCTACCTAAAAGTAGCTTATAAATAGTAATCCTTAATCTAAAATAATTAACTTTAGTACCTTATATAATATTATAACCCTATTAACTAAAATTATTACTAGTATATCTACTATTATTACCTTATAGGTAGAAATATATAGGGTATACTTTATTAGTTAGTTAACTACTACTAAGATACTATTAAAATTATTTCTCTTCTTCCCTCCTAACTTTAGAAGCTTTATAATAAAGTTAAGTAAAATACTTTACTATAGTTAGGTAGGTATTAGTAGGCTTCTAAAGGCCTTATAGGGTATATAGTATTAAGGCTTAGTCTATTAATAAATAGTATACGTCTTAACGTACTCTTTAACGTTTTTCTTTATTACTTTTTAAAAGAATAACTTAGCTAGCTACTTTATTATATAGCTATACTTTAGGTAACTATTAGTTAGTTTATTATAAAACGCTATTAGTATCTCTATTTATAGCTTACTATTTTCTAAGACTACTACTTATCTATTATATCTAACTATTTCTTTTTTATCTTTACTTTAGCTTACTTACTACTACTACGCTAATCCTTATAAGTCTAGGTCTTCTTTTTATTTTACTATTACCTCCTCCTCTAGCTTAGGTACTAGATCTTTAGGTAGGAGTAGTTAACCTAGGTTTGTTAGTGCCCCCTTAGTAGCCTATATACGCTTTATCTTTACTACTTTAGGTGTAAAACGTTTTAAGAAGTCTTTTAGAAACACGCTTCTCTTATAATTAACCTCTTTATTAGAAGGCTAGTAGTTTAAGTACTAAAACAACCTATCTACTAAGTTTAATTTCCTAAAGCAGTATTTAATCTTAAAGTTAAATATTATAAGATTCTATAATATTTAGCCCTAATGTCTACTTAACTAGGGTTTATTAGTAAGGTAGTAGTATTTTAGGTAATTAGTTAGGAAGACTATTTAATACTAGTTATATAAAAGGAAGTAATACTACTACTATATAGCTTTATAAATAGCTAGTAGCTTTACCTTTAGTATACTATATTAAAGCTTAGCCCCCTTTAGTTTTTATAATATATACGCTATAAAGTACTATTAATAATTATAAAGCTAATATAAGACTACTCTAATTATAAAAGTAGAAGTATTTATCTTAACTTAAATAAGTAGCTTTAGGTTAAAATAGTATAGTACTAAAGCTATAGTAAAGAGGTCTTTAAGTCTTTAAAACGCCTTTAGTATTCTCTTAGTAATCTCTAGGGGACACCCCCCTTTTATAGTTAGTAGATTAGTTAATAGGGTATATACCTTTATGTAATTATAAATAAACTAGTAATAAAACCTAGTAAACCCTAAGAAGACCTATATATTTTAGATACTAGTAGGTATTAGCTACTTTATAATAGCTTATATATAGTCTTACTCTATAGTAATACTATCTTCTACTACTATAAATCCTAAGAACCTAATAGACTACTTATAAAACTTATACTTTTTAAAGTTAGCTACTAACCTAATAGCGTCTAGCTTACTAAGTACTTACTTTACTATAGCTATATATAATTCCTAGTCTTTTAAGAAGATTAAGATATTATTTAAATAGATAATATAGATAATATCTACTAACCTTACTAAAGTATTATTAATATAAGCCTAAAAGGTAGTTAGTATATTAATTAGTTTAAAAGGTATAACCTTATATTTATAATAGCTATAATATATATAAAAGGCTGTTTTCTACTTATCTCCCTTATAAATACCTACCTAATAGTACTTATCTTTTAAATCTAGCTTAGTATACTATTTTACTTTAGATAAATAGTTAAGGATCTTAGTAATTAGTAGTAGTAGTATCTAATTCTTAATAGTAATGTAGTTAAGCCTTTAGTAGTTAACGTAAAGCTTTAGCTTACCTTTTTTCTTAGGTATAAATAGGATTAGTATACCTACTAGGCTTTTAGATTACTAGATTTAACCTTTTACTAAGGCCTTCTCTAGATATTCCCTAAGCTTAGTAAGCTTTAGCTTTACTAAAGGGTAGATAAAGCCTTATAAGGGTTTTACTTTTATTATAGGCTACACTATAATAAGTATAGCTAGGCTAGTACTTACTATAACCTACTATTACTTATAACTAGCTAAGAGGGGTATACACGTATAACACATATAAAATAAAGGCCTATACAAACCGTATGTTATTTATACTTCCTACTTTCTCTCCCTAGCTTAAATAAATTATATTAAGTTACTATACGCCTATTATAAGGTAATACTAGCCTATTACATACCTAAGCTCTTAAAATAAAAATAAATACCCTACTAATTATACTACGTAATAGGTACGTAATAAGACGCTAAAATAGTAATAAGCCGTAAGACCTCTCTATTAGCTAAAGTAAAAGCTAAAGTTATAGCCTTAAAGTAAGTAATAGTAAAGATAATATAAGAAATAAAAGAGCTTAAAGTAAGAAGTACTAACCCCTAAGGTATAAGCCTTATAATTAAATCGTATAATAAGGAGTCTTTAGAAGTAGTAAACACTATACCTATAGTAGCTATTATAGTTATTACGCCTACACTAGCTAAGAACTACCCCTAAGTTATTTAGAAACTAATACTAAACCCCCTAAAGTTCTTTAGCTAGCACTAGGATTTCCCTATATAGTTACGCTAGATATATAATAAGCTACGTATTAATAAAGCGTTCTTTATAATAAAGTAAAAGGCTTAATACTTTATTAACTTCTACTTAGATATAGCGCTTTAGAAAATAGTATTAACTTACTATAAAATAAAGGGAGCTTAAGTAGATTATAACCCTAAAGAGTTCCTAAAGTACCTAAAGCGTACGTATAGTAACCTAAATATAAAAACCTATATATCTACCTCTTTAATAAGTATTAAGATAAAGGAGTATAAATCTTTTACTACCTTCCTCCTAAAGTTTAAATAGGTGTTAGCTAAAGCTAAAGGCTACCTATAGCTAAGTAAAGTATAAATTATACTCCTCTTAAACGCTTTTCCCCTCTATATTTAAAGCGTATTAGTAAGCGTCTTACTCTCTTCTACCTTCTATATATATATATAATAAGTAAGTAAAGTAGCTTAGAAGGTTAAAAACCTAGCTAATAGTATATAGCCTACTTATAGATACTTACTACCCCTAGCGTTAAAGGATACTAATAGAGATATATAAATAATAAGAAGAATAATAGTACGTATAGCTAGTAAAGCTAAAAAAAAAAAACGCCTTAAGGTATAGAAAGTGTATACTAAAACATACTAGTACTATACCTACTAAAAGATTAAATACTTAGCTTATAATTACCTTAATAGTAAGAAAAAGAAAAGTAAGCCTACCTATATAGCTAAAGTAACTACTAAGATTAAAGAGCTTAAGGAAAGTAATAACGCTTATAGTACTACTAAAAGTAGAGAGAAGTTAGAAAAAGAATAGCTCTAAAGTAAAATTAGGCTTTAAAGCTAATAAGTAAGAAGTGTATAAAATAAAAGGAGTTTTAGTATAAAAGAAGAATAATTAGACTAGCTATACTATTAGATACCTATATTAATAAAGGATCCCCTACCTAAGCCCTTACTAATATTAGTTATAACACTTATATAATAGTAAACTATAACTTTATACACGCTTAGTGCTTCCTATATATCTCTTAATAAAAAATCCCTTTAAAAGGGTTTACTAATAAATTAGCTAGTATAATAGTAAAAGAAGTAGTTATATTTAACCTTAAACTTTATAAATACTACTAGTATATATATATATACGTTATATACAGCCTTAACGTTAATATATTCCTAAGAAAACCTTAGATAAAACATAACTACGCTATTTATAACGTAGTAAAGCGTACTATTTACTATAGGTAAGTAGACCTTATACTACGTTTAGTTAGTTAATAAGAGTCTATAATAGTATATAAAATTAAAGCTACTTAAGTGATTAAAGCGCCTACCTTTATAGCTATCTATTATAAGGCTGTATATAAGGATTACACTACTTAACGTAACCTATCTATAAAAGGGATAAGTAAAGACTTATAGGCTTTCTTTTAAATTATAGTAGTTAGCCTTACTAATATAAAGAAAGCTTTATAGCTAAAGTTAGATAAAAGGGTAAGATAAGCTACTAAGGTTATAGTATTACTATAATAAGTATATAAAGAATATAGTAACTTATTTAACCCTAATACCTTAATAAAAGTGCTACTATACTAACCTAGCTGTAACTACTATATAGAATTAAAACTAGAAGTAACCTTACTATAAGGCCCCCTTTATAGTATATTAAGGGAGGAACTACTAGTCCTAAAGAAGACTTTAGAAGACCTCTTTAATAAGGGCTTTATCTAAGTAAGTAGCTTTATAGTAGGGGCGCTAGTACTCTTTATATATAAACTAAGCAGTAGGTTACGCTTTTATTATAATTATAAAGTACTAAATACTATTATAAAGAAAAACTATTATCTACTACCTCTAATCTTTAAGACGCTTTACTATATAGGAGTAGTAAAGTAGTATACTAAAGTAAATATAGTAGTAGCCTTCTATAAGATATAAATTACTAAAGGTAATAAGTATAAAACTACCTTTTATATATAATATAGGCTTTTTAAATAGTTAGTTTATCCCTTTAGGCTAATAAACGCACCTATAAACTAGTAGCGCTTTATGAATAGCTTACTCTAAAAGTTTCTTAATAATTTTATTACTATATACCTTAATAATATCCTTATTTATTCTAATAAGATAAAAAAGGACTATAAGCAAAAGGTTTACTAAGTTCTTAAGAAGCTTTATGTAGTAAGGCTTAGCCTAGACGTAAGGAAGAGTAACTTTAGCGTAAAGAAGGTAAAGTATATTAGCTTTATTCTAAAAGCTAGGAAAAGCGTTTTAGTAGATTTAGAAAAAGTATATACTATTTATAAGTAGTTAGCACCTTAGTCTATTAAGGGTATAAGAAGCTTCTTAGGCTTTACTAACTATTACTAGATGTTTATACCTAACTATACTAAGGTAGTTAAGCTAATAACTTAGCTTATAAAGAAAAGTATAGTGTTTATATAGTCTATAGAGTACGCTATAGTATTTAAGAAGCTTAAGAACTACTTTATAATAGCCTTACTACTATAAAACTTTAACCTAAACGCCCTAACGTTTATAGAGACTAACTACTTTAGGTTTACGCTAAGAAGTACCTTAATATAAGTAAATAATAAAAGTAAGTACTAACCTATTACTTTTTACTTATAAAAGCTTATACTAGCGTAATATAACTACTCTATTTATAATAAGAAGCTATTAGTAGTATTAGATTACTTCTAAGCGTAAAGAGTAAAGTTATATAGTACTAAGGAGCCCTTTAAAGTAATAGTAGACTGTAAGTCCCTTAAGTACTTTATAAAAAAGTAGAAGTTAATAAAGCGCTAGAGCTATTAGGCTAAAACGCTTATAGAATATAACTTCTATATTATATACTAGCTTAGTAAAAACGTAAGTATTCCTAACGCACTCTCCTAGCGTAAGTAAAACGCCTCTTTTATATAGGATAATAACTACTAATAGGGATACGTTATCTAAATAATTCTAGATAAAGTATAACTAGTAATAGCCTACTATATAATAAAGGCGCCTCTAGCGCTATATATAGAGGTATTTAAAGATAAAGAACTATAAGCTTTATAGGCTATAACGTAAGATAGTAATACTATCTTCTAAGTAGTATATATAGCCGTCTAATAAGAGGACTACTTACTTCTACCTAACCTTTAGTTACACGTTTAGATTATAGACTACTACCTTAATAATATAAAACAACTTACTTAGAGGGGGAGGATATAGGTACTAGGTAATAATAACCCTAATTCCCCCTCTAATAGCCTATATACCTAGTTAGTATAATAAAGCTATAACTTAACTATAACTAAGTACTTTAGGAGGAATAGTACCTTAGAGATACCTTTATAGAGGTTTTACTAGCTAGGCTAGTTATAAATAGTATAGCGCTTTATTTATAACTATAACGTATATAGGAGTAGTAAGATCTAGCGTAACGTAAAAAAAAGCCTTTTATAACTATTAAGTATACTTAAGCGCTTAAAAAGTAACCTATTAATAGACTTTATTATAAATCTCCTACTATCTAGCCCTAACTACGCTACTAACATATAGGTTATTATAGACTACCTAGGAAAGTTAGTAATACTTAAACTAATAGTAATAATAGATATAGAGGTGTATACTAAAAGATTTCTAAGTTACTATTACTACTTTTATAATATATTAAAAAGTATTATTAGTAATAGAGAGAGTAACTAGATAAGTAAGTTCTAGCGTAAGTTTTATATACTTATAGGTATTAAGTAAAGACTAAGCACGTTATATTACCTATAGAGTAATAAAGCTATAAAGCGCTTTAACTAAGAGATCTAAGTAACGCTACACGCTTACGTAAGTTACCTCTAAGAGGATTAAACGTATTAGACACTAGTTACGTAATTAGTAATTAATAACTACACTATATTAGTAACTAGGTTAAGCTTTTTCTTTATAAAGTATAGCTACTATATAGACCTTATTATAGTTAAAGAAAGCATATAGAAGGTAATAGATATATATAAAAAGGTTACTAAACGACTTATATAGAGGATAACTAAAGTAACTATAATAGTATAAGTAGTAATAGCTATAGCCTAATAATATATAGAAGAATTAGCTAATAAGTAATAAAGTATAGCTAAAAGGTTTAAAGTAAGTAATAATATATAGCTATTAATACGTAATTATTACTCTTTATAACTAAATTATAAGCTTAATTAGCTATACTACTATTACTAAGTTACTAAAGTAATTAGCCCCTTTATAGTTAAACTTAATGTACCTAGTAATATTTATAACTAATTTTATATAGACCTATTACGCTATACTAAAAATAACCTTTTACTAAGCTAAAAAGCCTATAACGTGTAGCTTTTCTTTCTAATAAAAGATAGTAAAAAAGAATAGCGTATTATAGAAATAATTAGTATGTAATAGTATAGTAAAGGAAAAATAAGAATGTATTAGGCGCTAGTACGCTAGGAGGGTTTTACTAAAGCTATATAAGAACCTATTAAATTAGTTAAAAACACTATAGCTTTAGACTCTTTTAAAAAGAAGTATAAACCTATTAACGTTTATAATAGAGGTAATATATATATATAAAAAAAAATAAAAATATATAATAAGTAAATAAGTAATAAATCTCTATTAAAAGGCTATAGCCTATAAAAAATAATTAGGCCTTATAAGGTAAGTAGTAAAGCTATATAAAATAAGCACGCTTAAAACGCATAAGAGACTCTCCTACTAGAAGTCTCCTAACTTAAAGGAGGGGCTATAACTAAAGTTAGTAGTAATAAAATTAATAAACTAAAGATATAAAGTTAGTATAAAGGTTATATAAGAGAGAGAAAAAGACTAGTACTTACTCTCTTAAGAGAGACTAAGATCTCCTTAACTATAATAATAAGGCGCTTACTTTAGGTAGCTATAAGACTACCTAGGTAGGGAGTAACCTTACTACGTGTAGTATTAGTAGTAGTAGTAGTAGTAGTAGTAGTAGTAATAGCTAGGAAAGAGGGAGTAGGCGTAGTAGGTATAAAGGGCGTATTATTAGATATACTACAGGCGCGCTTTCTATACGTCTTCTTAGTACTTTTCTACACCTCTTACTCTAAGTTAGTTATAACCTCTTAAGCCTTAATAGCTAGCTAGAAAGAGGTATACTTTATAAAGCTAGAGGTAGTTAAAGTAGTAGTATAAGTAGTAATAGATATTACCTTATAAAGGCCTAAGGAGGCCTTAGGGATCTAAGTTATATTAGTAAGGCGTAAGATTTATATAAGTAATAAGAGACTTATAGGTTAGTAGCTATAGTTAGACTATATATAAGAGAGATAGTAGTGCCTATAGGCGCTAATATTCTCTATATAATAGATAGTAGTAGGGTTATATATAAGGTAGTATATATATAAGAAGTAAAGGTATATATAAAGGATAATTAGTACATAAGTAGAAGTAGTAGTAGAAGTAAAGGCGTTAGCGTAGCGTCTCTTTATAACTAAAGAGCTATAGTTAGCCTTATTAGCTTTATTATTCTTATTATCCTTATTATCTTAACTAGGTTAGTTAACTTATATAATACGCTTACTAAAGGAAAGTAACTTATAGTAGAAGGGGTAATAGGGTTAAAAACCTTATTATCCTTAGGGGATAGGGAGTAGCTAGGGATAGTAAGAGGCTATCTTATAAGTTAGTAACTAATTAGTAGGTATATATATATATACGCGTAGGCCTACGTAAGGATTAGTTTACTTATAGCTATTATAAATTATTTAATTTCTATAATTAATAACTAGTAATTAGTAAAAGAATAATAAAAGTAAAAGGAAAGTATAGTTACGCATAGGATAAATACTTATAATATTAATAAAAAGGCTAGTAAGAAAAAAGGAAGAATAAATAATAAGCCTACTAGCCTATAGGATTATTTAATAGGTAATTTCTTAAGATATAGTATATAACTATAAAGGGCTAGTAAAGCCCTATAGCGTAAAAGGGAAGTATATATTATAGGCTACACTATAATAAGTATAGCTAGACTAGTGCCTACTATAACTTACTATTACTTATAACTAGTTAGGAGGGGCGTATATATATAACATACATAAGATAAAGGCCTACGTAAACTATACGTTATTTATACTTCCTACCTTTTCTCCCTAGCTTAAATAAATTATATTAAGTTACTATACGCCTATTATAAGGTAATACTAGCCTATTATAACTTTTAGTTTTAAGTTAATAACGTATACTTTATCTTTAGTACCTCTTTAGTGTTTTATTACTTTAAAGATATAGGATTATTTTATATACTTAGGAGGTAGACTTAGCTTCTCCTTTAGCTTAATAGTAGTATATATATACTAAACCTTTATTCTTACTATAAAGGTTACTTTAGCGTCTTTTAATACCTTTTTAATAGCCTTTTTACCTACTACCTACTCTACGTTTTTACCTTTTAGCTAATACGTTTAGTTAAGTGTCTCCTAGCTTAGGTTAGAAAATACTACTCTCCCCTAGGGGATACCTAGGATTATAATATAATCCTTATCTAAAGTAGATACCTAAAATAGGTATACTTCTATCTTCTTAGTACTAAGGTTATCTATTATTTATATAGTTAGGACTTCTTAACTATAATTAAAAGCCTTTAATCTTTATAAGCCTTATAGTGCTAGTCTATTACTAACCTATAGTAAATAACCTATTTATAATACTAGTCTCTAATTAACTATATTATAATTTACGCTTATATTAATTAATACTTTCTCCTTCTTTTATACCCCCTTAATCCTTACTTATAAAGTTACTTTAAATCTTTAGTAGCCTAAAGCCTATTCCTATAGTATATTAATTATATTTACCCTTATAGCTTCTTTTATCTTAGTGTATCTCTTACCTAAATACCTAAGTTATCTATAGTAGTAATAGTTAGGCTTTTAGTACTAGTTAAAGTAGTAGCCCTTATTTCTATAATTATAGTATATAATAGACGCTTAGTTATATATTAGTCCCCCTTTAGTTAGTTATATACTACTTTTTTATTCTACTTAGCTTAGTTTATCTAGTTTATTAGTTAGGGGTGTTAACACAGCCCTTTTAGTAGCTATTCTAGATCTAATAGAAATAGTTAGGCTGTAATAGTAGTAAAGTATTACACTAGCGTTTTATAAAGTAATATAGTATAAAAGTAAAGAATAATAGAAATAAGTAATAATAAGGAAACTAAATAGAGGTTATAAAATAAAAGATAGGTTTTAGAAGTAAGGTATAATTATAGTTAACCTTCCTACTAGAGGAGGTTAATAGCGTAAAGGATTATATACTTTATAGGTATATAAATATATATATACCTATAGGGATATCCTCCTTTAGTCTATCTATCTACTTTATTTTATAATAAGTACCTCCCTTTAGAAGAAACACTTATCCTAAGTATACTAAAATATAGAAAAAAAAGTTACTATTAATCTACTATATTATTTACTACTTTTCTCCTATATCTTATATATTCCTTTTTTACTTATTATCTCTAAAATTAATTCCTATAGTATAGTACTTCTTACTACTACCTTAAGCTAAGGTAGCTAGTAAGTTAGGTTAGCGTATATACTTAGCAGTACGCTAGGGAATTATAACTAATAAAGCGTAAGTAGATTAAGAAGCTAAGGTAAGCGTATAGGTATCCTTAATAGTATTAGAGAGTTTCTCCTTTATACTAGTAACCTTATTAACTAAGGCCTTAAACTTATTACCTTTAAACTTATTAAAAGCATTAAGGTTATTAGCCTTCTTATTAAGTAAGGTAACCTTCTAAGTTAGCTTCTAAAGTTAATAGTTAAAGCTATTAATAAGGGCCTCTAGATACTTAGATTTCTTAGCCTTTTTATATAGATTCTTAGTAATCTAGTAAATACTATTAAAGTACTTATTAATAACTAGCTTATAAGACTTAGTAGTAGCTACTACTATATTAGTAATCTTATAGGTAACGTTAGCCTTAGTAATATAGTTATTAACCTTTATATTTAGATTAGTAATATAGTCCTAAATTATATTAAGGAAAATAGTTTAGCTTTAGGTATTATATATATATATAATCTTTAGGATAGAAATTAAGTCTAATTACTAAAGTAGTAAAAAAGTACTTATAACCTTAGAGTTACTTTATCTTACTTAGTATATAAAGGTAAAGCTAATTAATACTATATAAAAGAAAAAGTTACTAAACTAAAGCTTATTCTTCTTATACTTAGAAAGTATATTCTCTATAGGGGTAGTAACTATTTAGTAAAAGTATATATTAGATAAAAAGGAAGTATACTAGTTAGTAATACTATTCTTATAATAGTTATAGAAATCCTCTAGCTAAATATAAATCTTATAGATAAAGGTGTTATTAGTATAGTCTTTAACTACCTCCTTAAAGCGCTTAATAGCCTTAGTGTAACTAGAGATACTAAACTCCTTCTTATTAGTAGTTCTAAAAGTATTCTTCTTAATAGTCTTACCTATGTTTTTCTTTAGGGTTACTAAGTTAGTTAGTATACCTAGTATAATATAGGCCTTAGTCTCTATATTACTATAGATCTTAGTAAAAGCAGTACTATTAAGGCTACTACCTATAGTATAAATATACTTATTAACTATTTTATAGTAAGTAACCTTAAATACGTAACGCTTTATATGTTTCTTATACTTTAGCTTAGCCTTATAGTCCTTAATCTATTATAAGGTTTCTTTAGCGTCTTCCTTTATTTTATAAGGTATATTATAGAGGTTAGTATTAGTAAAAGAGATAGACGACTTAGAGTTATTACTAGAGTCCTTATTATAGCTAGTATTTACTTTATTAGTATTAATAACTATAGTATCTATAGTATTATAGTTATTAATATAGCGTTAGTTTCTAATAGAAGAGGTTCCTTAGGTAGTAAGGATATTAACTAATTTAAAGGTAGAATTTAGGAAGTATAATAACTACTAGGTCTAGGTCTAGTTAGTAGCCTTAGTAGTCTTATTATTAATAAAGAGGTTAAAGTTAATTTTATTTTAGTTTATAAGATCGTTAGGAATAGGCAAAAAGCGCTAGGGATCTACTATAGTAGCTTACTATATAGTTCTTAGTAAAGTACGCTAGAAAGGAGTATAAGTCTTATTATATTACTTTATAATAAGTAAGGGGAAAGTAGTAAATAGAAGTATTAGAAGGTAGTAAAAAGTAAAGAAATTATAAGGTTTATATTTATAATAAATAGTATATAAAAAGGGAAAAATAAAGGGTTAGTAAGTAGGTAAGTTAATATACTTTTTTCTAGCTACTAGCTATTAAAAGTAAAAAAGGTATAACTACCTATTATAGGTAGGCGCTTTTTTCTCCTTTTAAAAAGAAAAATAAACGTAGTTATTCTAGTAAAAACTATTATAAAAACTATATATCTTAATAAAGAAAAACAGGCTAAAGGTCTTTCTATAAGTTATTATTACCCTTATTAAGAGAATAAATACTTTATTATTATTAAAACTAAATTAGGGACTATAGGATTCCCTTAAGGCATTTATAATACTTTATAAATTATCTATAGACGTCTATAGTAAGGTCTAAAGGAAGTTAGCTAAAGCTAGTTTTTATCCTTACTTCTTTATATACTTAGTAGCCTAATTAATTAGTTATTCTTCCTTATAAGTCTTAACGAGGTTGCTAGCGTTAGGCTTAAGATTCTTATAAGGTTTCTATATATTAGAAGCTAGTAAGTACCCTTTCTACTTAATAAGATACTTAACTAATAGCTAGGCTTTCCTTTAGGTTACCTTATAATATAGCCCTCTTAGTAGCTATTCTAAATCTAATAGGAATAGTTAGGCTGTAATAGTAGTAAAGTATTATACTAGCGTCTTATAAAGTAATATAGTATAAAGGTAAAAAATAATAGAAATAAGTAATAATAAGGAAACTAAATAGAGGTTATAAAATAAAAGATAAGTCTTAGAAGTAAAGTATTATTATAGTTAACCTTCTTACTAAAAGAGGTTAATAGCATAAAGGATTATATACTCTATAGGTATATAAATATATACGTACCTATGGGGATATCCTCCTCTAGCCTATTTATCTACCTTATTTTATAATAAGTACCTTCTTTTAGAAGAAATACTTATCCTAAGTATACTAAAATATAGAAAAAAAAGTTACTATTAATCTACTATATTATCTACTACTTTTCTCCTATATTTTATATATTTCTCTTTTACTTATTATCTCTAAAATTAATTCTTATAGTATAGTACTTCTTACTACTACCTTAAGCTAAAGTAGCTAGTAAGTTAGGTTAGCGTATATACTTAGTAGTATACTAGGGAATTATAACTAATAAGGCGTAAGTAGATTAAGAAGCTAAGGTAAGTACATAAGTATCTCTAATAGTATTAGAGAGTTTCTCCTTTATACTAGTAACCTTATTAACTAAGGCCTTAAACTTATTACTTTTAAACTTATTAAAGGCATTAAGGTTATTAGCCTTCTTATTAAGTAGGGTAACCTTTTAAGTTAGCTTCTAAAGTTAATAGTTAAGGCTATTAATAAGGGCCTTTAGATACTTAGATTTCTTAGCCTTCTTATATAGATTCTTAGTGATTTAGTAAATACTATTAGAGTACTCCTTAATAACTAGCTTATAAGACTTAGTAGTAGCTACTACTATATTAGTAATCTTATAGGTAACGTTAGCCTTAGTAACGTAGTTATTAACCTTTACGTTTAGATTAGTAATATAGTTCTAAATTATATTAAAGAGAATAGTTTAGCTTTAGGTATTATATATATATATAATCTTTAGGATAGAAATTAAGTCTAATTACTAAAGTAGTAAAAAAGTACCTATAACCTTAGAGTTACTTTATTTTACTTAGTGTATAAAGGTAAAGCTAATTAATACTATATAAGAGGGAAAGTTACTAGACTAAAGCTTATTCTTTTTATACTTAGAAAGTATATTCTCTATAGGGGTAGTAACTATTTAGTAAAAGTATATATTAAATAAAAAGGAAGTATACTAGTTAGTAAAATTATTCTTATAATAGTTATAGAAATCCTCTAGCTAAATATAAATCTTATAGATAAAGGTGTTATTAGTATAGTCTTTAACTACCTCTTTAAAGCGCTTAATAGCCTTAGTATAACTAAAGATACTAGACTTCTTCTTATTAGTAGTTCTAAAAGTATTCTTCTTAATAGTTTTACCTATATTTTTCTTTAGGGTTACTAGGTTAGTTAGTATACCTAACGTAATATAGGCCTTAGTCTCTATATTACTATAGATCTTAGCAAGAGTAGTACTATTAAGGCTACTACTTATAGTATAGATATACTTATTAACTATTTTATAGTAAGTAACCTTAAACGCGTAACGCTTTATATGTTTCTTATACTTTAGTTTAGCCTTATAGTTCTTAATCTATTATAAGGTTTCTTTAGCGTCTTCCTCTATTTTATAAAGTATATTATAGAGGTTAGTATTAGTAGAAGAGATAAATAACTTAGAGTTATTACTAAAGTCCTTATTATAGCTAGTATTTACCTTATTAGTATTAATAACTATAGTGTCTATAGTATTATAGTTATTAATATAGCGTTAGTTTTTAGTAGAAGAGGTTCCTTAGGTAGTAAGGATATTAACTAATTTAAAGGTAGACTTTAGAGGGTGTAATAACTACTAAGTCTAGGTTTAGTTAGTAGCCTTAGTAGTCTTATTGTTAATAAAGGGGTTAAAGTTAATCTTATCTTAGTTTATAGGATTATTAGGAATAAGTAAAAAGCGCTAGGGATTTACTATAGTAGCTTACTATATAGTTCTTAGTAAAGTACACTAGAAGGGAGTATAAGTCTTATTATATTACTTTATAATAGGTAAGGGGAAAGTAGTAAATAGAAGTGTTAAAAGGTAGTAAAAAGTAAAGAAATTATAAGGTTTATATTTATAATAAATAGTATATAAAAAAGGAAAAATAAAGGGTTAGTAGGTAGGTAAGTTAATATACCTTTTTCTAGCTACTAGCTATTAAAGGTAAAGAAGGTATAACTACTTATTATAAGTAGGCGCTTCTTCCTCCTTTTAAAAAAAAAATAAATATAGTTATTTTAGTAAAAACTATTATAGAAACTATATATCTTAATAAAGAAAAATAGGCTAAAGGCCTTTCTATAAGTTATTATTACCTTTATTAAGAGAATAAATACTTTATTATTATTAAAACTAAATTAGGGACTATAGGATTCCCTAAGGCGTTTATAATACTTTATAAATCGTCTATAGATATCTATAGTAAAGTCTAAAGGAAGTTAGCTAAGGCTAGTTTTTATCCTTACTTCTTTATATACTTAGTAGCCTAATTAATTAGTTATTCTTCTTTATAAGTCTTAATAAGGTTACTAGCGTTAGGCTTAAGATTCTTATAAGGTTCCTATATATTAGAAGCTAGTAAGTACTTTTTCTACTTAATAAGATACTTAACTAATAGCTAGGCTTTCCTTTAGGTTACCTTACGATTTATAATTCTCTTAACTTTATATTCCTTTATTCTATTAACTTTTACTAGTTTAAAAGGGATCTCTTTATAACTAAATAGGTTTTTTCTATCTAGCGCTTTCTATAACTATATTATTAATACTACTAGGTAAACTCTCTAGTAGGCTAGTAAGTTAAGTTTATAGGCGCTAGGCCTAACTACCTAAGTAATATAGAAAGGTCTAGTATATTATAAAGACTACTTCCTTTTAGGTTTTCTAAGTAGTAAATATCCTTTACTAAAGTAAAGGAATACCTTATTACCTATAGTAAAGTTTACTAGGCGATAGTATTAGTTATATTACTTCTTTCTTATTACTCCTACTACTATTAAATTTAGTAGGTTATAGGGGTAAAATTATAGTATATTTTTATTATATCTTCTTCTGTGTTCCTATTCCTTATAGCCGAAATTCACCTATAAAGTTATCCCTTAAGGGGTAAATAGCAGTGAATCTATAGCCTCTTATTAGCCTAATTCCCCTATAAAGTAAGGTATATTACCTATAGATTCCCTAGCACTTTACTATATACTACTGTGCTATTTTACTAAATTTAACACACCCCCTTAGGGCTACCTAATTCCGTAGGGTAATAACCTATAATAAGGCTAGCCTAACCTTACTTTACGTAGCGTATTTCCCTTCTATATCGTTATTATCCTATATATTATTTTTTACTATATTTACTTCCTATTTTAATTTATTTTCCTTTATCTTATATACGTAATTTACTTTAATTTACACCTATTAATTACTTATACGTAATTACTATATAAATTTAGTAAAAGGTTATACTATAAGCGCCTTTATTATCCTATCTACTATTATCTTAGTAGACTACTAATACTTTATAATAATCCTCCCTTTAGTAACTTCTTAGTGTAGCTAGTAGTTATAAATATCTATATAGTAGAGCTTTATTTATAGCTAGATTATCTTAGTACTAATAAGGCGTATAGTCTACGTATTATTATAGTTAATTTAAACTATAGGTTACTTTATAGCCTCTTTACTAGGTAATAGTTAGGCGCTAGCCTTACGTTTTATAAGCAGTTTTACCCCTAGCGTAGTAATTAGTTAACTAGTAAAAAGAGCTTCTTTTATAGCTAAGGAAAAAGCTAGAAGTTCTACCTTAGTAGTTAATATTATAATAGTATTTTACTTATTAGCTTATTATATTACTATTCCTCTAAATAACTTTATTACTACTACCTATAAGCTCTTCTTATCTAGGTTATTAGTAAAGCTTACGTTAGCTAATACCTTAAGGGCGTTATTATAGCTGCCTTTATTTATACTATATATAAGGTAAAAGTACTATAAATAATAGAGGTAATTTAGTATATAGTCTACTACTTATTAGTAAATATCTCTAGGATTATAGTTAAATTACACTAACCGGCTTACTATAAAAGTAACGTCTAGCTAAGTTATTACTATAGTATATAAGATTATCCCTATTTTTTACTAATAGTAAGTAACCTCCTATAAAGAGGTAATTCCTCTATAAGGTAGTAAATCTTTTTTACCTATTAGGGTTAATTTTAGTATATTATTTCTATATAGTAACTTTATAGCCTTTTTATAATATACTAACTATAATAGCTAGAAACGTTTTATAGTTTAATTACGTAGTACTTTAATACCTAAGAACTACTAAAGTAGCCTACTACTTTTAAAATAATATTATCTTTAGAGGGCTACTATTACTTCTTAGGCAGTAGGCTTATCTTTATAGTAGAAGGTAAGTATATAGTTATCTATATAAAAGAAGAATATAAGGCTGTTTTTTATTTAGTAGTAATTCTTACCTACTATATAGTAAAACCTAAGCTTATAAAGGCCTTTCTTAAAGTGCCTTTACTATAGTAATAGTAATTAGTAGAGGCTATATAGCGCTTTCTAAAGCTAAAGAATTTAGCTTACGTAGTAATAGCCTAGTAGTATCTCTATATATACAATTTTATTAATTTTTATATAGATAAAGGCGTTTACTACGTAATATTAAAGAAGCTTTAGATTAAATTATATAGTAATTACTATAAGTATTTTAAAAGACGTACCTATAAGTATAGCTACGTAAGTATTACGTAAATCTTTTACCTATTAATTACTATAGATTACTAGCCTTACTTTAAATTTAGTAAGTCTACTATACTTATCTAGCTTATAGGTATATACCTATTAGTAACTAAGTACTTAGTGCCTTATAGCTTCTTTTTATACTACTTTATACTATAATTATAATTCTTTATAACTATATAGGTAGCTTTTTTCTACTTCCTTAAATTTACTTTTATATAGATAGTCTTTTAACTTACTATATAATAGAAGGGTGTAAAGTGTTTACTAATAAGTACTAATTAGGTTCTTTATCTATATATAAGGGTAATTAGTCCCTATAGCAGTTAAATTACCTATCGTTTGCTTATAGGTTACTTTAGTAAGAAAAGCCGCTTTAAATAAGGTTTATAGGATATTTACTTTTAATTCACTAAGGCTTATAGTAAAGTCTACACTTTTCTTATATCTAAAAGTATTTTATATATATAAGGTAGAAAAAAGCAGTATATTTACTAATATATTAAACGTAGGCTAGGTAGAAAAAGGTAGTATATTCTTTACTAATATATATATAGTAAGTAAGGTAGAAAAA
>JASUDE010000676.1:0-21521 GCA_034509685.1 Colletotrichum cereale | reverse complement strand
TCAACAGCATCCAGACTCCAGAGCCTCAAGCGAAAGTACTCAGTTTTCGTCTCCAGCTACGAGAAAAATAGGCAGTACGCGTAGATATCTTCCCCGGTCCCCCCCTCGTGTTCAAAACGTGGAGAGGTTCTATCCCCGACGCATTGGCCCTCCAGACCTACACTCGAATCGCGCATCTTTCTTGAGCCAATAGTCACCATGTTAATAATACAGATGAGACGAAAAGTGGTGCAGAACAACAAAGGCGCAGCCCTAGTAGCGGATGAGAAATCATCCAGACTCAACCCAAGTGGGTATTTAGGAGATGTTGCGCGGTACGGCTGCTGTGTTCCTTTAGATGTAGTGACTTTTATGGGGTATTGTGATATAACTATCTCTTGGGAACACTTTTGCTACTAAGACCACATATGCCATCCTGTTCCTAATAATTCCACCAATCCCAAGGCAGTTTCCCTAGTTTGGCCGGCAGATTACCTACACTTTCCAAAGATAGCATTGTTATTACACAGCGCAACTGCGATGTTCCTACATATATAATATTCGAAGTACACTATGTGAACATGTATTGACTTTGTATGACACGTTTGTAAGGCAGATCAGATTCATTGTGACTGAGACCATGTCTAGCCTTTCTTATGCTACCAACCTGGAGACAGCACGCTTGTCCGGGTTTTCTCCCCATCAAAGCAGCTAGTAATAACCTCGACTTCTTGTGTAACCATTATTCTACCATGTCGCCCCAGATCCTCTTGCGACGAAAAGGATTTCTTTTTCGATCTCGTACTCATTCCACAAGTGTTCAAGAGTGGTCGAAACGTAGCCATGCATCCCGCAATAATGCCAATCGAAGGTTCCAAGAGAGACCAGAGAGCAACATCGCTTTGAGTGAATCAATGTCAGCGCATTACGAGCCATCCGCAGGGCCAACAACACTTACACCGTCTGATACAGAAAATCGGCCGAGATCTCGAGGACCTTTATGTAAGGTATCCTAATAATCATGATGATTCCGGCACTGCCAGTACACTCGGCGTTAGTAAAGGAACCGCCGGAGGCGACAAGGAACGAAGCCTACATCATTCCAATTCCAAAGAAGAACAACAAGCGAATCTTCTTCTCCCGCTTCATCTGGAGTTGACAAAGGATCGACATGGGCAAAATACCAATGATCCAATCGCTCACGGCGGCCACGACGCTGTGGCCGATTGTGGCGTTTGGTACGAGATGTGCAGGGCGACAACTTCCCTGGAGCCCCTCAAACTTGGCCCAGTAGTAGTTAGGCGGGTCGCACTGGAATACGATGATGAAGAGGTACACTAGGGATGAGACCCAGACTACCACAATGTTCGCCTGAAGCAGCCTCTTCTCTATTTTGCCCGTACCGCGGTTGAAGATGCGGAGGAGGAACAGACAAATCGAGGTCCGGATGAGCGCAGAAATGAAGGCATAGAGAACCTCGCAGGTGTACCAAACCTTGAGAGCTATCACAATACTTCCCGAGTCCAGCTCGGAGGTGTGCCGGCCTATGCCGCCCTTGACGATGCCGAGAACGGCGACGGCTGCGTACACGGAGTACAGGGCCTGGCTCTCTGTTCGACAGCTGCTCTGTAACGGTTTGAGGAGGAAGACTTACGGTGGAAAGATACATAACACCATCGTCGAGAGTGTGCTTTTTCGTGATGACTACTTTCACGTACACGCGGAGCAAAGTGGCAATCCATGCTGCTACGAGGAATGCTATCTGCACACCCAGTAGCTCTGGCCCCCTGTTCTGTTGCGAAGGCATGACTTGCGTATCATGAGATTTGTAGGAGACAATACCGTAAATTGGGAGGTTTTCGCGGTCGGGCTGGATTGGAGTCGTCCGGCAACTTATAAAGATATCTTGACTGATTGTTCGAGCATGGGCACGGGGAATGTTACGGAGGTGCTTCGTGATATGTCATGTTTGTGATGAATCTAGTGTTATGTCTACTCTCGTTGAACGCTATTGAAGACGGCAGATGAGCTACTAAGACAACGCGGACATGAATGGGTACACAGAGGACCGACCCTTGATAGCGGATCAAAACCTATCTACCTGAAGTCGGACGTGGGTTATGTGAGGTCACTTATAAGTAGTATAACAAACAAACAAGTTTCCATTCATAGAATCAAATCTACCCATGTCGTCTGGGCATGAGAGATACTTTGGTACACTTGCTATTGTCGCTTCTTAACATCGTTACTCCAAGTAGTCCAGTTATATGTTATGACTAACGTACATCCTTGAGCTCAAACTGAAAAGGCCCTGACGATCCTACGAACATTGAAAGTAGATCGTCATGTTGCGAAAGCCACACGTGAATGTGGCATCTTTATCGTCGTAAGCGTAGCTATATGCGTCCGGACATGTCTTCTTAAACCACGGGTTGCTTCCCTTACAACTCGTTGCATCGTATGTGCCTCTGCAGCAATACTCGTCCGTCTCGTACAAGGCGCAGTTCGAGTGGCAGCCGATGGGTGCGTCGCCTGTTCTCGAGTCAGTCATCAGGTTGGATGGGGGACATACCAGAGATTGATTGTTGCCGTCCATGCCGAGATACGGCGGGGCTATACACGCAACCGCTTCACAACTGTCGTCGTCTGGTTCCACGTAAACGCCACATGTAAAACTGTCCACTAAACCACGAGAATGAGACTATGATAGTCAATCGTCCCGGACGTAGACCTACCGAGGCTGATGTCGTAATACATCTTGTCTTTTTGTGCGGTGATTTCAAACAGCGTAGTGCCGCTGGACGAACGACCCCAGCAGCTCGAATGGCCACAGTCACCCAAAACACAGTCCGTTCCGTTGGGCGAGCAGTACTGTCTCGCCCAGATACGTCCCGACCATGGGAAAGAATCGAGAGAGATTTTCACCTGCGAGTTAGCTTTCAATGCAAGGCCGTCGGGCAATGGATCTTGGGAATAGTCGATCACTCTTCCGCCATCCGGGGACACTACATAAGAACCTGCAGCTTCAACTGCGGGCCAAATTGTCTGGGTAGTAGAGTTGTTCACAACGGTCAAAACCAACTTTTGCGCATGCAAGGCAATGGGAAAGAGCAGGAAGGCGAGCATCATGATTTCTTGTTACGTTTCGGGAACGACAGCGGTTATATAACTGTGTGCACGCGTTCACTCGAACTTGGCAATCACGGCATACGTTGCAAGATAGGCAAGGGGTTCGTGGATACGAACGAAAATAAGTTGATCCAAATGATACATGCCAACGTCTATGACAAATCTCCCAGTAGTTTCTTGCCAAACTTGATGCGAAGCCTCAACAACAAATTCAATATCCAGGCTTCCTGTTCTTATATCCGTGCCCGTTACTGCCTCTGGCGGGTATAGTTGCCCATTAGATCGGCTGACCCATATACTGTTTCCTTAACCGTAGAATAACTCAATGCACTCGCAGCCATTGTGACGACAGCATACACCTATCCTACGCCTTTTCTGTACTACACATATGCTGCCTTTGCTATAGCCCAGACCTGAGCAACCATTTCGAGCCCCTGTCGGACCAACCTTTACCTCGCTTCACGTACAGATAATACTCCTTCAGGGGAAACTGTTTATCTATTGATGCTCTTTATGATCGCCGGACTTACTCAGCTAGCTTTGTGCGGCCAAGTTCACCTCGCGTCTGTATGAGCATTGAGGCTTGGGCAAGTGTCCCCACGTATAACTTGGCTTATCTCATCCATCCGTTTCTCCTGGAGGTCTAATGATTGCTTCTGCTGTTGATAAAACCTTTTTTCTGCTGCTCAAAGGGCTTAGCGACAAAGTTGAGCTTTTGATAGGGATGGAGTATACTGAAATGAGACGGGCGATGTTCATAGCTGTATTCGTGATGAGGAGGATGTTACGCTGCATTGGACATTCTTGAGGACACATAACTGGCGATGTTATACCATCCAGTAAACGATTTACTCACTGTAGATCTGCTGTCCGTAATATCGAATAACGTTCCATGACCCTTGTCTGTTGGAAACATGAGACTGATCACTTTCAATAGGGATATTCTCTATAAATATGGATCTTGAAGATCATTCTTCTAAGCTGATAAGGACTCTCAGTTCCACCTTTAGTTGTCTAGGATCGTGTGTTCAGTATTCTTCATACTCGGTAGATGCTAGAATAAGCCCATCCATGTCCTCGTCATTGAGTATTGGGTAATTCTTATATATGGCGATTCCCGCAAGGTAGAGACTGATTTCATCCGATCTGTCACCTCTGTTTACTATGGCCTAGTCTAGCGGAAACCGTATCTATAGGAATCATTATCATCAGGGACGTATAGTGGAACGGGGAAGGGTTTCCTGCTCCTATTGAGGTGGTCTTTGCGTTTCGTGTCTTTGATCTCTTAGCTAAGCAAGGTCTGATCAGGCGTATAGAAGTCTCGAAGACAAAGAAGGACTTAGATCAGAGGAAACAAACACACACTCATCGGACTTTTGCACGCTCAAGGGAGCATCCTTTCTGTCTTTCGTGATGACCAAAACCCTGATCACCTCTACACAAGAACTTTGGGAGTCTCTACTTTATCCATTGCGTCTCAGCCAAGCCTGATCAGGACAGCTGATTCACTGCTGGGTAAAGACATCCTGCGTAGCCATAGGGGGTGGTTGTGGTTGTCCACCGCACCGCAACACTCACTATAGATCTGATCACCCTGCAAGCTTCCAATAGAGAAAGGCTGAGACCGTCACCAGCAGGATCACCTAGCGGAAGATTTCAAAGGTAACAACGGCTTGTTTAAGTTTTCTAAGATAAATAATCAACACGAAGTCGACTTGTGTAAGCTTCGTGTGGGCTGACTGGCTACGCGGAGGACAGAAAACCGCGCATAATGAGATCCGTTAGAATAACTACTAAACAGTAGCCTTACATTGCCTTACGATGAGACTCAGTGGATTAGCGCTGAATCTCCTCGTCGCACTCTGGTCACAAAAATGCCCTAGCTGCCTAGCGATATGACTGGGCGGCAAGACTCAAGCTCAAATCAAATTCAGACATCCGATTTCCGAATCTGGACCCTAAACCGACGCTAGTCTTCACTAACTGAATTCCAATGCTCTATTGTATTCTACTAGGCCAAGTTTGAACAGTGTGGTCGTCATTCGCCTTGCCCCCCATCTCGACCGAACGAGAATACCTCAACCCAATGTTGGTGAATCAGGCCTCGGTGTGACCTCAGTCGGGCCTGTTTGGGCTGGTACGAGATTCCAAGTTGTCGACGTCATTGAAAAAGGGTAAGTACTCTTGATGCTTAGCGAATGGCTATGAACTGACACCTGGCTATCTTTACCCATGGTGCTTAGGTGTACGCAATCGTCTTCTCCAAGAAGGAAGTGAGTTACGCGGTTGCTGTAATGATTATTGTCCGGTTTTGGGGATCCTTTGGTTGTAAACGCAAGTTTTTCGGAATTTGGGCTTCTTCCCAGTCGTTCCGTTTACCTAAAACCCCTGGCGTGGTTGATGAATTCATCGGCTGAATCGGGAACATTGGATACTACTTCAGAAGTGGAAAGCGATTGCGTCGAACGATCCGAAGTCGGCAATAACGATGACTGTGAGGAGCATCGAAGCGGTTTAGAGTGCTTTTTTCGTTTAACAAAGGAGACCAACATGGACAGAAACTGTCTTGGCCATAAAATTCTTTTTGATTCTCTCATGTTTAGTATGCTTGTGGATTGAAGAAGAAGGAGAAAAACATACACGTCAGCTACAGACTTGATGAAACGTCTCTTTTATCAGTCTATAAACTGCATAGGAGGTCATATCAGTGGGGAATATCGATAGAGTAGAGCACGTGTTTCCAATCAAGTGTAGGCTCAACGTTGACAGCCGTCATGGTCAGCTATCGAGCCGGCGTCCTATGATTGGTGAGTAGACACATACACGGATATGAGGGCTTTACATCTCACAATCGATCGTGTCGATTTCGATTGCCTATGGTGGCTTATGAAAGAGTCTCTGAACGTAATGAATCATAATCTTTCCGCAGTCACTCGTTCTTTATATAGCATTCCCCAAGCCTTCAAGAAACAATATACATGTTTCTTCTCCAAATATGCCAGGTATATATGCTGACTAGCTCAGAGCACAATTACACACACAAGGTGAAGCCTGTCCAATGATTGCAAACCAGGTGGTCAGAGACCAGTATCATATCCACAAATGCATGGATATTGGAGCGGGGCAGGATTTCCTGCCCCCATTGAGGTGGTCTTTGCGTTTGGTTTCTTTGATTTCTCAGCTAAGCAGGGTCTGATCAGGGGTGTAGAAACCTCTATGATACAGGGGGACACGGATCAGATGCGAAAAATCAACACATCACTTTAAGAATAGTCTGGTGGATAGATAACAGGCTGACTAAATAGTCGGATAAAATGGCAGCCTCTGCAAGGACATCCTCATTAGTTTTGGTCATAGCCGAGTAAGACAATGGGTCTGATTGGCGCGTTGCTGGTTAAAAAGGTGCTGAGATCAGGACGGCACCCAAGCCGCTGAAGTCCCAAGCTCGGGCTCTGGTAGAGGCTACCCAGCATACATGGAATAAATTTGACTCAAGGGGAGATGCTGAGGTTGGGTGCGGTTAATAGTAGTCAAGCTCTTGTATCGTGTAAATGAAAAGACATAACAACATTGAGCGCTGATCTCCCATGTTCTATTCCTATCAATGCACCACCGAGCATACTAGAGACTTTAAAAGGATGGTTTTGCTGCTCTGGATGTTCTCCTGACCTGTCGCAACCATTTTCGCCATGAGGGTCTCTGTTGCCTCCATTCTTAGCCATAGAGGCACCGTACAAACGATCTTCTGCACCCCCTGATTGCCCCAGACCCTCACCTTGTCCCAATGATGTCGTTATCACAGTACCATCACATATCATCATCTTGCGCGAAATCAGTTATCCTAGTGCCAAAATTGTCTATATATCGATTGCGACGGCAACCAAAATATCGAGGGAACAGGCACCACAGCAACCGCGGGGGAAAAATATCATGTATCCTGCGGTCGTCACAACCGTCAGCTGCGTAATCATGAAAGGTTCGTTACGGTAATCCAGTCATTACATCGAGAAGATCAGAGGGAGAATTTCTGGCTGGCGACAAAGGTCTCTCATTCGGCAATTGTACAATCACCATCCGTGAAGCTCCTGACGTAGTCGAGCGCCTTTATGGGATCTTTCACACCGATAAGACGCTCAATGTTTAGACGGGCCTTCTCTGAGGGGTTGCTATCACCTGAAGTTCCAACACCGTGCAAAGAGGAAGGACGGTGCGGGAGAAATACGTAGACATCATAGACAGACATTGAGACAGTAAGACGCTTCAAGACAATTCTATTATTCGTATACCTCCACCAAAAAAGCCTCTTCGACAGAAGGGCTGGCTTCGCACGCTCCGACTCAATTAACCCCAGTCTCACTCGAGTGTGTCAGGTTGCCAGGTTGCCAGAGTTGTCGCCGACTTTCGTCCAGTCTTCCGAGTTTTCATCGTCATCGCTATCCCCTTCCTTCTTGTCTACTCCATCATCACCCTGTGCTTCCACCCACTCTTCTGTTGACCCGCGCCACCGTTCCTTTGTGGGGAATTCGACCTCCGCCTCGTCTCGCGTGGGCAGAGCAGCGACTGCGGCGCGGGTTAGCTGGGTAACGGCGCCGGCAAGTGCCGGTACGTTTGCAGCTGGATCCGAGGGCCCGTTTGCTATGCCGGTTTCCGCAGCTTCGTTCTCCCGTATGCGTGCAAAAGGCTCCTGGGAAGAGCCAAGAGCCATAGGAGAGCAAAGCGGAGTGGAAGGGTGAAGACTCGTTGGTTTCTCGACTTGTGTCCCTTCTATCTCGCCCGTAGCTTCATTCTGTGTATCTCTGCTTTCCCGGGCAGCCGTAGGTTCCTCGACCTCGGTCACCGGCTGCTTCTTTTCTTCCTCCTCCTGCTTCTCCTGCTCATTTTCCCGCTTCTTCTCTTCATACTCCCGACGCCTCTGATCAGCCTACTCTGCACGTTTCTGCCACAAATTGTCCCTCTCGGCAACTATCTCCGCGACAGTGGGGTCGACATAAAAGACCCGAGAACCATCGTCGCGTATAATGAGTGCCGGCATCTGTGCATCGGAATAGGGCATTGGTACAGGCATTTGTCCGGGGACGTCGATGAAGTGGTCTCCATTTTTGTCCGCCTGGAAGCTGAAGAAGCATTTAACCGAAATGGCTGCCCAAACGATCCGCAGTTCGCGGTTGTCGGTCACCTCGCTAGCCTGGACATAGGCCCGGCAGGCTAGGAGGTCTTCCCGGCTGTACTTGGACCTCTCAAAAAAGCCGGGTGGGTAAAAATAGGGTTCGAGACGCAGCGCCTTCTCCTCGATTCGGGCTTTTTCTTGGGCCCTCTCGGCTTTGGACTTGGCCTCGTCAACTTCTGCGTCTGCCTGCGCGAACATGGCACTGATACCATAATCGGTCTCCAGATCTGTGACTCCGGGCGAAGTGCAATCCTTCTCAGCCGCGGCGTCCTCTGCGTCTCTACACATTGTGCTGATACCTTCATTCTCGTCGGGCTTTGTGACGCTTCCCGGCGCGGAGGAATTCTTTTCGACTGCCTCATCTCCCTCGTCTGCCTCGCCAAACAGGAGGCCGAGATGTGGGAGCTCATCCAGGTCCAATTCTCCCGCATCGACAACAGGATTGTCGGTCTCTTGCGGCAAGACATGCGTAGCTTCCTTCACAACAGTGTCGAGTGTAATCGTCTGGCACCCCTCGGCAGTCTTCGTGACCTCCGGCTTTTGAGTGTCGATCCGGCGACATCCGTAACGCGCCTGGCAGGCTTCAGAGGTAGCAGCGTGGTTCAAGACCTTCTTGCCCTTATTGTCCGCCTTTATGCGCTTGTCGAGAATCTGACAGTCTGCACACATTGTTCTGCGATCGGCACCTCTGGCGATACGTTTCTGTTGCTTGCAGCCCTCTTTCTCCCGTTTCTTTGCCTCGAGACGGTTCACCTTGTCTTGTGTGAGCTGAGCGGTCTTGGCCTCTTTTTCTTCCCACTGCTCACGTGCAATCTGCTTCTCACTGGGAGGTTTCTCTGGCTCTGGAGGAGAGGGAGTCTGCTTAGCGAAGGAGAAGCCACGCAGCAGGAGATCTTCAGGCAGTACCACGGTGTACAGTCGCCTTTGGGCTGGCTCATCGAGGTCTATGTGGCTCTCAGATACAACATCGTCAGTTGTGGCACCTTCAGCCGTAACGAGCTTGTTCTTGGTCTCATCATGTTCAAGATCCCCGGCCTTGGGTTGTACAACCGTTTGAGCGCAGTCGTAATCGACACTGTCGGGGTTGACCTTGTCGGTTTCCAGGCTGGCTCCGAATTTGTTGGTGCTGGCCTCAGTGGACATCTGGGTATTACCCTCAGCCATGTGATCCATCATTGCCCGAGAGTCGCTGCCATCCTCAGCGGCTGCTTTGGTGTTCTCGTCCGTGGATACCATCGTGACGTTGTCGGTCTTTGTGCCCTCGGCCTCTTGTTCCCGCTTGCGCGCAAAGTACTCCCTCTGCGCGTCCATGGTATTCATATTGTACTTTTCTGGCTTGTCTTTGGTATTGAGGGGCACCCAAAGCATGGGGAACTCCGGTCGGAACAGCGCCTTCCATGCATCGCCACCTCGGTCCTTGATACGGCGCAGGAGGAGGTTCAAGAGGGGTGCCATCAGCTCTGGGTGGAATGCGTAGCCAAAGCGCTCCTTTAGGTCGGGACGGGTGTTCAGGGAGCGCATGAACACGAGCAGCACGTGTAGGTACTCCCATAGCTTCAAGTCATGGGTAACAGGCCGGGCCAGGATACGAAGATTGACGACTGAAAGGAGCTGAGCCGCTCTATCAACCACGGCAAAGTCCTTATCTAACAACAACAACAACTGGCAGAGTACAAGACCTAGTTCCGGGCTGCGGTCGGTTAGTACGGATATGGCCAAGATCTTTGGACACATACCTAGGGCGAACTGAGAAGCTCTGGACAGATCCTTCCGGCCAAGGGATAAGCCGGGATAGCTTGGCTGTGAACCAACCGAAAAGGCCTGTTGACGATGAGGATGCTGTGTTTGCCTTCTTGGCATATTCTCCTCGGGTTGCTTGGAAAGCGGCCCCTGTGGTTGTCTTCCGGCGGATGTAACTAGCCGATCCTATGTAGTGCAATGCCAGACCAACTAAGGATGAAGCCGAGTCGATCGTAGCACTGGAAGTCTTCTGGAGCATTGACGTCTGGAACAGGTCGAGAAGCTTGGAAAGTAGAGTCGACTTTGGGTCATCGAGCCCCGCGACAAGTCGAAGCAGCCTATCAAAAGCAAGTAGATGGGTATCCTTACAGGTGTCGAAACAACTTTGTTGTAGGTATCTGGAAGGGGCCGTGGCCAGAAGAAGGCGGGCAATGCTGGTGTACAGGTTGTCCTCGTCCAACGAGAGCACCTCGACTGGTGTGGTGGAGGTCTGGCCCTCGGGTGCCACGAACTGTGTCAGTAATGTGGAGACCATAGTATCCCACGCCGATGTAAATGGCTGACTGACAGTCAGAGACTTAAGAATGTTGAAAAAGCGCGATGTATAGTCACTCGACAAGATGCTGTTGTGATGGTAAAGCCGACCAAGGGTCGGGTCAAGATCCAAAACCCGATTGTACTGTTGTATCGCGACTCCTTTCCAATGCAGTTTTGCGTCGGCGTCTTCGTCTTCAATGGCAAATCTAATTCGGGCCGTTAGTACATCTTTCGATCGGCCTATAACTAAGAAGCAGCCTTACGAACCTATATCGGGCTAGATCTCCCGTGCATTCGGTGGTATAACTTCCACTGTTAGTGGTCTCCTCCAGCAGCTGCATCATTGAATACGACTTGAGAATAAAACCGATCATGTGCTCTAAGCTCTCTGGCAACCGGGGACGCAGGACTTCAAGGTAGGTGTGAATGCTGTGTCTCCAGAATCTCGCAGGCATGTCATATTTGGCACTTAAGCCCCTGAGTGCTGCCGAGGCCTTGGGATGACTTAATACCAAAAAGAAGTCATGGAGCTCGTGCATTCCGGTTATGTGAAGGGCCGTTAAAGCCCGGTATTGGTCGTCGTTTAGGCTGATATTCATCCACCTACCGTCAACAAACCTGTAGTAGACTTCACCGATCTTCTTGTATTGGCTCGTATCTTTCAAAGGCCTGCTGTCGGTGGGGAGCGTCCATGGTTCCACGTCATTTTTCTTCTGTACTGTCTTCTCATCGTCTCTTTTTTTGGCTTTGACGACAGTCTGATGAGTGCAAAGGGGGGCACCGCAACACTCGCATACCCTGTGAATGGCATTCTGTCTGACCTCTTTCTCGGCCCTGCTTTTTGCCTCTTGATCGGCCCTTGCGGCTTTTCTTTTGGCCTCCTGTGCTTCCTCCTCCTCAGACTGTCTAGTAATGTTGCGCTTTGCCTCCTCCGTCGACTTGTCGATAGCTTCGAGCAGTTCATATCCGACTTTGAGAGTATTCCGATCGGTGGCTTCCTTCGCGCGGCCCTGGTCGCCAATTGTCTTGGTGGTGAGCTCGACCAAGCTTTGGTAGTCAGGAGATCTGGACTCTTTCACTCGGGACTCCTGAGCGACTAGATATCCATGCAGGGCCTCTTCGATGGTAGGGACGTGAAGATCTAAATCGGGTCGCCCGTTTGCGCCATCCCAGGGCGATTGCACCACAATGCCTTTGATCTTTTTGCGCAAGGTCTTCCTGATTGTTTCTTCCGGTTCAACACCGCCACGCTGAAGCTGAATCAAGACGGAGTCAGGTGTCGCTTCTAGAAAAGGGATGACGTCGATATCGCGTCGTAGAAGGCGGTAGTTCTGGACTTGGTCCACCTCTATGCATTTCGATTCGATCATATGATAACCAGCATAGATGCCCTTGACTTCAGCTATCAACTGTTGTAGCGAGATAGTGCGAGTGTAGAGCTCGTAAAGCACCCACTCTGCAAAGGAAATGCGGAGTTGGCGTCCATGGGACCATGGGGGTTGGGAGTATAGCGGACTTTGGCCCCTTACCGCCGCCCATCGCGCTTTCGCTTCGGGGGGTATGTGCGGTGTGGGATTGGAGACCTTTATCACAAGGGCTGTAGTTTGCTTGGCGGCGTCTTTCGTGTGGCCCGTATGTTGTTTGTTCTCGGGACAACCGTTGTCCTTCGCAACAGTTTCGTCGGATGGAGGAGGTTGGGGTGACACTTCATCGCACTTTTCCGTATCCGGTGTTGCCTGATGGCTAGACTTGAAGTTAGCGAATTTCAGGTAAATCCAAGATAAAGCTACAGGGCCCAGACCAGTAACTACCTACCCAGTATACTCTTCGCTCATGTGAACGGCATTGATGTCCTTTTGTGCTTTGGTGTAGGCGTCTTTGGACACAGGAATACCGCCGGCCTCCGGGTCCGGCGGCGCCTCAGAAACAATTTCTGGGCCACCCCCCATGGCAAAAGCTGAGATCACCGTAGTCGGAGAAGTGACCGTCGGGCCGACAAGGGCAAAATAGATCGCGAAATAAATCTAGCGAAAGGTATCAAAACGTGTTGGGAAAGAAGGGCGGGATACGTTCGTGTCTCTTTTGATCGAGCAAGCACCATTGGAACACATAAAACTCAAAACAGGACGGAAACGACTGTATGGTGGAGGCTGGCAGAGTATATAAGGTACGATCCAAAAGGTAACAAAAGGAACTGTCGGTCAGGGCGAACCAGGAGGCAACCAGGCAACCAGGTAACCACGCTCAGCACCGACCTCAAGTGCCTATTGAGGAATGCCACTGAGCTTCGAGACGATAGGGTGCCTCCTCAGTGGAGACAACCCATTCTCTACCAAAGTACTTCACCGTGGCCAATAGACGACCTCGAGTCGCGTTGCCCGACGCAAGGCAACCAGTGGTACAACGATAAGGCGAAGAATGCTGTCCTATCATTCGCGGGAAACAACGCTAGCGAGCCTGCGTGCTGGGGGCAGGTTTTTAGGTGACATTAAGAGACTGATATTTGCTGGCCTGATTCCTGTTCAGGGCTTGTCGGAGAAAGAAAGAAAAAGAGAGGATTCAGGGGTGTGCCAGGAGGCTTATCCTCTATGAGAACTGGTTGTCCGCTTCGCATGCCGACAGTACCCCTGAATCTCCCAATCAGGCACCCCATGAGGTGATCCCAATCCATCAGGGGTCCAGGACCTGGCCCTCCATTCGACAGCTACTCTGTAACAAGTTGAGGAGGAAGACTGACAGTGGAAAGATACACAACACCATCGTCAAGAGTGTACTTCTTCGTGATGACTAGGAAATGCATCAAAGTCCAATTGGGTTCAGGGCCCAACGATTACTGAGGTTGTTGGCGTGGTCATCGACAAGGTTTGTCAAGAAGGTCATGTTACCAGCTCAGAGAAAGTGAGCGTTAGTGTGTCGGCAACTTGAAGCAAGGGCTTAATCAGTACAAGCCAAGCTGCCAAGACCGAACAACATTCGGCATTGTATCTGTTGCTGTGCCCGAAGTTTCCCCTGAGAACATACGTTGCCACCAGTAGGCGGAAGGCTTTCAAAACGACAGACTTGGCCGTTTACATACTCAGTCACCTTGAAATACTTTGGCGATTCTTTCACAGGTAGGTCACGCGGCCCAACCAGTTGGGGTAGTGGCTGGCTTAACTACAACGTCCAGAACAGTGGATGAGAGCAGGTGCATCATTGTTACCGAAACTTTTGCTTTGCAATGCAGTTGGTTCCTCCGACCTGCTCGTAACAGGGGTTCGTGCTTTCAGAATGAAGGCGGCCGTTAGGTGTGTTTCGCACCTTAGCGTGTGTTGTTGACCGTTGGACGAAATTCCAGCTTCGCAACCGCAATTCTCACCAATAACTATGAGGATAGATCGATTCCTCTTTTCAAAGACTCTTCGGATGTCAGCATGTGCTCCAGAAAGTGTTATAAGTGGGATGTGATTGCTGCTTACACCCAACACGTTATAAGTCCGGATAAGTGACCTGTTGGCTCGCTTGTACTGTCATTGCGGGGCACTAGGCACCAGGCACATGCCCAGTACTCGGGGACACTTTCCAGTACCACATGCATCGGGTAATCACGGTCACTATTGGACATTTGGGCTTGTATTGCAGCGACTCTTGAGCTTTCAGAATCTTGCCAGGTAGGTCGGTGTATTTTCAAGTCTGCCGCTCAATTGAAGATTGACTGGTCAAGTCTAAAGAGGAAGAGGAATTGGCCCCAACCCGACCAATACCACCCAAACACGAACAGCCCATGTCTAGGGTGCCTGGTCCCGAGTGTCTGGTAGCTACTGTCACATCGGCGTATTAACCGGTCCACCTGTAATGAGGAACCATAGGAAATCTTTGCTTCTTTGCTTTTCGGGCGCAGTCGGTGTGTGCTGGCCGTACAGGTATTGGTCCCAATTTCGTAAACTCGGATCGTTCGATCCGCTGAATTTCGCCCGCTTCACCTCCGCTATCCCAACCGCGAGACTATCCCTACTGCATCGAAATGCCTGTCCGTTACTAGACCATTCAGCTTGCAATATGTAACGGAGCTAGCCACTTCTCAGCTGTGCAATGGCTGAGAATGGGCGAAAAGTGGGCTGGGAGGGTTACATGCGTTATTTGACGTGTTATAACTAAACGGTATGTTTGTTATGGAAAATATCATGCTAGCCTGTCTTAGAATTGACTTGCTAACTTGGGCGTCTTTCTAATGACGTCTTCTATTGAACCTGGTCACAGGAGAAACGTTAGTTTACACTGTTGTGGATGTTTTGTTGCTTCGTTGTGATGTATTGTTAATAGGGTTATTGGTGCCGTTATATTATTCCTCTTGAGGTCGCCCCTCACTTGGCCAGCCATCTGTCCTCTGCGGTCCGTTACAGTTCGTTGTAGATGTTATGCTCGTGCATAGTAGATATTGTGTTCATTCTTCGTACATGCTATTTGAGTCTCCTATGGATGGCTGACTAGTATCCAAAATGTATAAGACAGTCTGAAGACGTCTCTCTGCGCAAATATTTCTTCACTCTTTGTTTAGACGTTCAAAACCCTTGTACCCTCACGCAGTTACCTCAAACATGGCCGTCAATCAGATCCTAGCCAGCGATAGCCAAGGAACGGTGAGTTCACCAGCATGCATCATTGACACCATATACTGATGATATCCGGCAGGCCGATGTCTGGAAGTCTTGGCTGCTTGAGAACATCAAGATCGACGCAAGCCACCCAGCGTGGTATGATATTCGCTGGCTTGCTACGATGACCCCGGAGGTCAGGGGTGTCGTTAAAGTTCTAGAGGTGGATACTACGTTTGAGAACATCGAGGAGGAGAACATGAAATTCTTCTGTCGAGTCGTGCCTCAAAGATTGGGTCAGAAGCCTCACGATCATGATGAGTCGATAACCGCCCCCGACGACTGTATCGTGACTTACCTTCTTTGGCTCCTCAATAAGGTCGAAGCAGTCAAACTTCGTCTCTATGGCTATGACGCCTATTTTGAGAACCTGCGACCCTTGCCTGAGCTGCAAAAGGTGGAGATAGACTTTTCAAGGTCTCTGGAAGCTCGCTATTGTCCCCCCGAGATTTTCGGCCTCTTTCGCGCAGCCCCTGCCCTCAGGAAGGTTCGGGTTGTTCATACCCTGGCTGGGATGTGGGACGCTGAGCTGATGCCGCATCTCCCCTGCCTCGAGAAGATCGAATTCGTCAATTGTGAGCTGGACGAAAAGGAGATCACATCGTTAATCGCGGGATGTCCCAAGCTCCGAATCTTCAAATACAGTGTCAAATACAACCCAAAGGGCGATCCGCCTGGTACCCCATTGGCTGTCTTAGAGTCTTTAAAGCCACTGAACGCTCAGCTCGAAGGACTAGAGCTTTCTATAGGACACGGCTGTCCGTTCGACGACCTGGATCGTATTGACTCCTTGAGCGACTTTCCTGCATTGAGGGCGGTTCTTATCGCATGGGAGTTTATAGTCGACCTTCCCTCGTTTCTCAACTCACTCTCAAGGTCTGTTATCGATCTCACGGTGATTGGAGGAGACATGAGTGCCCGTGAAGCACTACAACGCTTCGCCCTGGAAAACGGAGCTATGACCGTTAAGCATACTCATGTCGTCCAGCGTCAATAGACTGTATGGGCTGTTTCATTCTGACGGGTATTGGATAGGCTTCACAAACGGGGAGGTATGTGACAAAGCAAGATACAGATATAGAGAGCAAGCAATACAAAAGGGACAATAGAGCGTATGTACGTCTCTGCTAGATATAAATTAGTATCTTAACATAATCATTGATTATGAACGTGAGTATTCTTGTCGAAACAATTTTTAGATACAGGCCTAATGGCCGCACCCTGGTAGGCGGGATAACTGGGGAAAATCCCGGTCTGGCCGTAGATATCTCAGAATGACCAGATGGTAGAGACTCGCCTGGAATTCAAAAGTGAAATACCTACCACCGCAGTCAACCCGATTGGAAACATGCAATCAGAAACCTAACGACTATAAACACACATCCCAGTAGTTCTACCAGACCCAAGACAAAATCACCCTGCTGCAGAGGCATAGCAAGGAGATAGCAGAGAACTATGCAGTAGAATGTACAGCTTTGATCGATGTAGGTGCAGGGTACGTTTGCTTTCTAGTACCCCTCTACCGCTGGTTGTCCTCTCCAGACCTATCTGAGCCTTCCATCTCCATAGTGATATAAACAAGGTCAACTATCTTTTGAAGGACCTGGCCTGCTTGAGGCATGTGGCGACTTACTTGGCCCTTAATATCCCAAAGGGCTCCCTCTCTTCCGACCTCCAGAACTTCGCCCCCAGCAACGCGTGCGGCAGCGTCCACATGGTCGTTCGTCTCTGGGGCGACTTTAAAGCCGGCCTTCTTGCCTTTGCCAACACCGTGACTGGAAGGCCGGTTGTCTTTCTCTCTCGGGTCCGTCCTCTTTAATGGCCCGTGGCAGAAGGCCGCGGACCAGCTACGCCACTGGGCCGCCGTCATGCGACCAGAGGACCTTATCCACGCCAGTATTGACGGCCATAACATTAACTCCGCCATGGCATGGGGCGCTTACCACGGCACCTCGGCATTGTTCGAGAGCTCGAGTAGCAGACCATAGACATACTAGACACGGTCAAGGACACCACAAAAGCAACCCTAACACCGTTTTCGATAGCTTTCTAAACCTCCTGCTCTACTTGAATGCCGACGAAAAGGCGAAGGCCCATACCGACGCCGTCCTCTGGCGGACCGCCGTGAAGTGCGGTCCGCCATCTCAGCCGGTGGCGAGGACGACTTATCAGCCGGGGCGCTTCCACGCCAACATTCTGCGGGTGGAAAACCCCTGCGTGATCGGACATTTTGATCATAGCGTAAGTGATGGTAGAGAGAGAAGACCGGGGCAAGTAAGCTGGGCTTTGCCGTGACAGATAACACTACTTGACGCTAAAGCTACCAGCTTTGTTAAGAATCTAGTGGATAGATACCTTCATCGTCGAGATAACAAAAACGACCTAGATATTGGGAAATTCAAGAATCGATCATTGGGGTCAGCTACAACGCGGCAGTCCCGCTTCCACGCACCTTTGAAGAAGCCGAGACCGTCTCAAACAGCCCCCCGGGTTCCATCTGCACACTACCTATAACTAACAAGCGATACCACCACTTTTGACGTGATTGTTGCTATTGCTTGCACGAGCATCACCACCTGTGTAACTAAATTTGGCTGTTAGGAAATTCATGATCTTTCATTGCAACAAGGTCGCCTTGGCCGAATGCAGCAAGGAGCTCGTACAGAACCTACGGAGCGCATGCGCGTGCGCCAAGTCACTCACTGTCAGCAGCTCTGGGAGGCGAGACCGATGGCAGGCCCATCCCGTCATACGAGATAAAGACGTGCGACGCGGCCATCACGGCGTGCGATGGGAGCGCCAACTGTTCCATCGTATTGTACACCTCCGGGCGCAGGGACTCTAGGTGCTATTGCTTCTGCTGCTTGGTCGTCCAATCGGTCTCCCGGAATCGCGTGCGGTGCTTTGTCGAGGAGGTTACGATCCAAAGCAGTTATTGTTGAAGTTATGGGCTTGCGCGAAGGAAGACATAGGGCTGACGTACAGCAGCACATTGCTGCCAGCAATTCAGCTCAGGAAGTCATTATGTTCATTTTACCCCTATCCATAGGCCAATGACATGGCCAGAGATTGGTATCACATACGCGAACGCATAGATATGCGCTAATTCTTCGCTTAACCAATGGTGCCAGTTTATTCCTCCAGGCTTCAGGCCGATGAACTTGTTGGCAGCTTTACGTAGGTCGCATGCAGCAAGAGAGAAAGGCGGAGTAGGGCTGACGATTTTTCCCCGATGAAAGTGATCACTTGGGAAACAGCAAATCCTCACATGTCCATTCCTTCATCACCGGTTGCTAGATGCTCTTTTGTCATCCATTTATAGCATTTTAGCTTCTCCAAAGATGAAGCCTACACGGCCATAGTCTCTCAGGATTATATGTCCAGCCCGATTCATGGGATATCATAATTCTTCACCATGGGTTTCATAACTGTTACCAGATGATTGCCGCTCCCTTATAGTTACAGCACACAACACGCTGTCAAGATTTCCTTACAGGTTGCTCATAACGCAACGTTCCAATTCTACTCCTCGTCAAGTAACCACATCAAAGTGACATGGGCATCCACGCCACCAGATCGTTGATTCTTGATGTTTTCGTTCAACCGCAGGCAGTGGGAAAGTGTTATTCGCCCATCGTCCCAAAGCAACGCCAGATTCGAAGGATAACAGTTGACTAACATCTTTTAGTTATATATGTGGACCTGTTGTCTCTAGGAACCGAGTCTGGAGACTGTTTCGGGCTCGTGCCGACGCTAGTTGACTATCATCTCTTTCCACTTGGCCTCGAACCCATGTCTCGTACAAGTCGTCTAGATGTACCACGGCCGAAGGCAATGGAAGCGCAATGATTGGACGTTCCGCCGGCGGAGTCGCTTGATGAAGTAAATGCTGGCACAAAGCTTGTTGAAGCGGTCGGACTGATAGGTCACTGTCGGAGAAAATGAGGCCCAACTCGCGCGCCCCGGCCTCATTCTCATCGGAAATTGTAATTTGTGGAAGGCCATCTCCGTCACAGCCCATAAAGACGTCGATGACCTTTGGCCAACGTAGGCACCCGCGAGTCGCAAGAAAATCCATGAAATACAGCGCTCTTGGGACGAACGAGCTGCTGTCGGCCGTATATTGGCAAGATCGGTGAAGTTTCGTTAGGAAGAACTGGACCGGTGTTCGTAATCCCTCCCACGACCAGACTCTGCTATGGTCCACGCCACGTTGGATGAGAAACTCCACTTTTGATCTAAAAAGGCTTGGTACCTCTTCGTCAAGTACGTTGGACCAAGCCTGGCCGACAATCTGTGAATCGGCCTCCCTATTTACGTCCGCACCGGCGTCGAGAAGAAACCCCATTACTTCTGCAGAATGAGCGTCTGACTTGGCAGCCTCCATTAGAGCATAATCCAGCTCCCTTTGGTATTCAGTGAGGTCTGCTCTGCACATGGCCACTTCTCGGTCTTGGTCCGCATGTCTGGCAAGCTTGTTTATAACCTTCTGCATTGCCCTTCTCTTCCAAGTCCAGAATTGCCGCTCCGATGAGTAGGTGTAGTTGGGGTTATACCACAAGCCGATGTGGAACCGGGCCCCCGCCGCAAGCGCGAGTGAGCCGAGCAGGGAGCATCCGCTCTCGGAAAGCCAATCAACTGTTCGCTGACAGGACGAGCGCCTCTGCGAGTCGCTGCTGTATATGACATCGGCACCCATATCTAGCAGTGCGTTGGCAGCTCTGAAACTCCCGCACATCAATGCCCGATGCAGTGGAATGTTCAGCTTGTACCTTGCGGCAAGGTCTCCGTACGTAGATTGGTAGCCCAGGACCCTAAGCACGATGTCGGGCCTGTCGTGACCGACGGCCCATGCCATGGCTGTGTGTTCTGCAATCGATCTACGATAAAGGATGGGGTTTGCGACATTGTACAGACGACGTGATGTGCGAGAAATCCGACTGATGGACGGTGTATCATTTGTACAGCCGACAACCTGGATTAGAATCTCGGTTGGAATGGTTTCCAGAGAACGCATGACGGGGCTCACAACAGTTTACAACAGCAGATAAGCCCTAATATGTACCCAAAAAGACAAGAATGTAAGCCAAGTCAGTTGCTTTGCTTGGAGGATCTTTGCAGTAGATCTTTCGCCTGCTAGTGGAAACGCATTCCAGGGTTGTAAGTTTATGTCAAGTAACAATGCTCACGTTTGTCGTCGCGTCAAGACTACTCATTTCCAGGATGATTTGTTGTGATCGAACGACAGTTAACAAGGACGAGGTCCCTACATTATACCGTTAAATCATGTCGCAAAAGGGTAATCCTTCATTCATCTAATGAAGCTCGACTTCTAATATGCAGCGTATCCGCTCGGTTCTTCATGCTCATATTGGTTTATCTCTATCCACTCTCCAAGGTACTAGTACTGGGTGTTAGAAAAGGGACAATCTCCTGGATTAGTTAATTCCAACCCTGCTCCTCTAGCAAGGTCGGCAATGAATGCCAGAGCATCCATCACTTGCTCGTGCAGGAACACAACGTTTTACCCGTCCTTGTAAGAATCACCATTAAGCATGTGCATCAAAGCACAAGAAACGACCTAGTCATTACAGCTGGCCGAGACGTCTTCAAACCCCAAATCACCATGAGAAAGGGGTTCGTCAGCCGTGTCTGCCAACACACGCGGGTTTTCTGACTCTTTGGTCTGCGGCGTTTGTGGTTGCATCTATTCGAATGATACTGGTGCATCAGTAATGTATGCGGCTGAAGCAGAAGCCAGTATTGTAATTGACGTAATTAAGGCCGAGATAGCTCACACCGTAACCGGAACCAGGGGAATGAAGCATGTCAATTGTAGCTTCCAGTTTACTGCTGGTCCACCGGCCATTCTGGTTTTAGTCGGCTGCCCATATCCATGTTTGACCCCGTGGACGAGTCCAGGGCAACTCTCGCGACGATGAATCGATCATTCCGCCAAGGTTCTCCGCCCTGGCAGTAGGGGCCATAGCCACGCATTTCGGCCTGGACAATGGTTATCGAGCAAATGATAAGCCGACATCTCACCCCAGAGGTGCCCACAGCAATTGGTGCAACATCAAGAGCTTTCTTCGCCCGGCACCCCTCCTCGCTCGGTCGAGGGTTCTCACACCCTGTCTGATGTCGTCATCGCTACGCACTGTCTTTGACGCGGCAAGGTTAAGTGGGATATGCCCCTCGTGACATTATTTGTGTTTACGTAATTTGGGCAGCTGGCGGTGGAGAAGGATGTAATCGGGCTATGTTTAAGTCAACGTAGCCTTGTCAGTGTTTTACGTATTATGACACTTTCTGCTCACGCGATTGACAAGTCCGAC
>JASUDE010000675.1:0-21528 GCA_034509685.1 Colletotrichum cereale | reverse complement strand
TTGCCCCCCCCCCCCCCCCCCGTCTCCCTTTGGTTCCCGGTTGGGTGTTTATTTCTATTCTGTAACGCGCGCCTCTTGCCGCAAGGGTTTCTTTCGTGTATGACGGGAGAAAAGGAAACGGGGTGGACACCTCACAAGAAGTTGTCCATCACAGCATGGCTGGAGGCACGCATCGTCACAGTCGTCCAGGAGCACAATGGCACAACACATGGAATTCATCATTGGGTGGGGGGTTTCATTCAACTAAACAATCAGCAAAGCCTCGCCGCAAGTTTTGGCCTTTTTCTAATCCTCGTGGGGAAACATGACAGACATTCGCGCCGCGTTTAAAAAAAATAAAATAGAATGAAAAATAAAATGAAAAGAGGTTTGCGAAGAAGGGCTTTTCCCCATCAATATGGTTTACAACCCCTGCTTCTCCGCCGTCGCCATGAGAGATCCTGTGAACGGAGTGTTAGCACTAGAAACGGAAACGGCACGAAGCCAAGGTGACGGGGATCGACTTACCGATAAATGTGGTCACCAGGCGGCTGCGGACCTGGCAAATATCCTCGGGCACCAGCCAGATGGTGGCGCCCATCTTTCTCGCAATAGAGATGCTGAGCTTGGCGTTGAGGTAGGCGTCGTCGTCCGTGTGGCCCGGGGTGACGAGGTCGTAGTCGACGTAGCTGCTCTTCATACCGTTGAGCACGTCCAGCAGGAAGACGCCGGTGCCGATGGCGGGGTCCTTGAAGGATCGGATGGCGGACGACTTGCCGCCCTTGCGAGACGTGTCGTTGGCCCACCTGACCATCTCGGCGTCCGTGATCTCCTTCTTGCCCAGACGCTGCGCCAGGGTCGAGAGGGTGACGGTGATGTCTCTGCGCATCAGCTGCCACACCAGGCCGAGGGTCAGGGTCCGTTGGCCGTCGGTGATGTCCGCGCCCTGGATGCCCACGAGCGAGAAGCGGTTCTGCTTGCCGAGCTCGATCGCGTAGTTTGTGTTCTCGACGGCCTTGAAGCGCGACATCTCGCCGCCGTGCGCCGGGGGCTTGTTGACGTGGCGCCAGTTGACGGACCCCTTGATGACCTTGTCGTATGCTTGCAGAAGAACCGTGCCGTCGCGCAGGTCGTCGAAGAAGGACTGGACGGCGGGCTGCACGTCCAGGCTGTTGAGCCAGAGGGTGAAGACGCGGGCCTCCCTCTCTCCTTCGGCGTCAAAGTCCTCCACCTCGAGCTTCTCCTCCTCGGTGATGGGGTCGAGGGCGGGGTGGGTGTTGAACAAGTTGGCGACGAAGGCCAGGTTCAGCTTGGGGTTGCCGGCAACCAAGGACGAGGGCGTGAGGAACTTGCGGCATCCCATGTTGTCGGCGGTCTGCAGAATCTCCTCGGCCCTCTGCAATAGATCTCTCGTCTGGAGGGGGGCTCTCGTCGCGCCGTATTCTGAACCGATCTGCGCCAGGAGGACGGTGTAGTTCTCGCCGTCCTTGATGTCGCTGGAGAAGTTGTTCACCCTGCGCGCGGGGGAGTCAGTGCTGTTCTCGGGCCGAGCAGGGAACAAAACAAGAACAGAGCTTACCGTCTGGGCCAGTTGGCGGCCTTCAGGTGGTAGTTGACCCATCTGAGGAGGATCTGTTCGGGAGGCAGACGCAGGAACTGCTCGAGGGTCTCGTCATCCTCGAGCAGACGGTACAGCTCCGGGTGGAGCTTGATATCGATCTTGCTCAGCAGGCCACGGCGGATGATCTGCCAGATCAGGCCGAGGATCAAGTGCTCGCGGCCCTCGATGATATCGCCACTTCCAATGTTGACAACGGACAGGCCGATGCCCTTGGAGGACTCAATGACGATGTTGTTGTTTTCCGTCATCTGGAAGGCGTTGAGCTGCTTCTTGTTCTTTGGGCGGTTCAGGACACGCTCGTCAATGGTGTCGGGGACACTGTCGTTGATGAGCTTGGCCAGCACGAGACCGTCCTTGCACTCGTCGAACATCTCAAAGGTGTCGGTGGGAAAGGGGAGGCGGTTGCCAATGTCCGGGTCGCCGGCCAGGACGGCGTTGATGTGACGAGTAAACTCGGTCCTTTCGTCCTCGTTGATGGTGTGGGTGACGTTGGCGTTGGAGCCCTGGACATGAATCTTGCCGACGCTCGACTTGGAGGCATGGCCGCCGACTTTCCCGGTGGCTTGGGCGACGATACTGGCGGGGGCGGCGCCGGGGCCGGTTGTCATGCGCTGTTGGGCTGGGGAAGACTCGCGAAGCTTGGCAATCAACTGTAGAAAGCGGCATCGAGTTAGCAATGAAGCCAAGGCCGGCCGTTGGGGCAGGACGGGGGAAAACGCACAGCAACGTAGTCCTCCAGCTCGACTCTGCGGGAGGAGTCGAGGTCAACCTCCTTGAGGGCCTGTCGTACGACATCGTAGGGCTGGCGTTCGCTCTGCTGGGTGGCCTTGATGGCGGTGGCCTCGTCGACGTAGCCCTTGTCGTCGATGTCGAGCTTGCGGAAGGCGTCGCTCAAGCCGTAGATTTCGTTTTGAGGAAACTGAGGATACTTCCTACAGGAGGAGAGGTGTCAGTAGAGCGGAGCCTCGGGAGGGGGGAGAGAGGGAAAGGGAGAGGGAAAGAAAGAGAGAAAGCGGAAGTGGTTTGGTGAATGATGCGGTGCGGGGCAGGAATGCGGTTGCGCACCTCTGGAGCTTGAGAACGTTCATGTTGGCGGGGGTCTAAGGGTGCGCGCAAACAGATGGGCGAGGCCGAAGACTGTGTTGAGAGAAAGAAAAGTTGACAGAGATGCGAGAGGTTCAGGAGGGAGAGAGGGATATGGGGGGGGGGGGGGGGGGGGAGTGGTCCTGGTCTCGAGATTGCGCTCGGCGCGGAGGGAAAGCAGTTGATCAGGGACCAAGCGGAGTGGCAGATGTGCAGGAAGCTCCGGAACGCACGGACGGTGATGGAGTTTGGGACCGGCCAGGTGAGGTGAAGTGAGGTGGGTGAGTTGGTAACCCAAGTTGGTGCAGGTATTCGTTCCTCACGACGAGGGAGTGTTGGTGGACAGCAAGTTGAGGGTGCGACTCTGTTCAGCCGTTGGTTCGTTGTGTGTAGAGGAAGAAAGTTGGATTGGAAGGGGAGGAGAGGAGAGGAGGGAAGGAAGGGAAGGGGAGGAGGGTTAGAGGGGAGAGATAGTGGGTCTCTTGCCTGTTTCTGTAAGTAGTGAAGAGTGTAGCTGCAGCAGCGTACCTACTGTAGGTATTACGGATACCTAAGTAGGTAGGCAGGTAGGTTGGATCTTGGGATGGGCTGGCAAAGGCTGTGCAAATCAATGCTATGCTGTGCTATGCTGTGCCTTGAGCAGCAGCATCGAGGGGTCGGGCAAATGCGAGAGACTTACGTAGGTGTACAACGTACTGCCGCTTGTACACCACTCCATGGAGTACTCTACTCTACCTACTCTGCTCTGTTGGCGGGGGCGGGGAGGGGCAATTGATGTAATCGTACAGGCATTAGCTGACCTGAGCACACCCTGGATTGGGTACCTAGGGAATTACGGATACCTAGGTACACCATCATCTTGGATGGTTGGTACCTTACAGCTGGCTGGTGAGCGCCCAGAGTGGTAGGTAGGTAGGTAGGTAGGTAGGTACCCAGCAGCCCAACCTGGGCGGCGGGTACATCTGGCACGGCTGCTTACTTAAGAAGCACGCCAAACCTGCCACCCGAATCAACGCAAAGCCAAAAAAACCACCGCCGTCGGGTTGCACAGAAAAACGCTGGAAGCCTGTTTCAATCCGCGCAAAGCAGGTCCCGCATTTTCGTTTTTTCTTTTTCTTTTTCTTTTTCCTCGGTGCATTTGTACGGATGCTAGGTATTATACTATGTACCTACGCCGAGGTACCTACCCGACTGAGCTCTCAAACGGGCCACCAGGCACAGCCACAGCCACAGCCATAACGGCTTGCGTAACTCGGCGACGATGGCATTTGGGAGTGCGTGAGTGAGCGCGCCTCCGTCTTGCGTAAGGCACCAACGTATGCCAGTCGCAGGCTGCCATTCTCGAGACGATTCGGAGGAATGCTTGCAAACGCAACTCGGGTCGCTGAGGACAAACTCCTCCTCCTCCTCCTCCTCCTCCTCATCCCCTTCGTCCGGAAACGAACCCACGTGGCTCGCCAGCCACCGAGACTGCGAGTCCACGAGTCCTTTGGAGAACCGAGGCGTAGACCACCGCATTGCTTGCTTCTTCGTGGGTCTAGCTACCTAAATACCTGTACCTCCCTCTCCGCCTCTGCATGGCCGTAATCCAAGATTGTCTCGTCTGGCCCTTACTTTGACGTGTTAATCCTTACGCAGTACTCCAGTCTACCCAACATGTATGCCCGACCTTGGAGCAAGGTACCCGATCAACCCATGCTGGCTGCCTGCCTGTGCCTCTGTATCCGTATCCCATTCCGACTTACACGCCCGTGCTTGCATCCGCGCCCGACCTCCCTTGCCCTGATCGCCCCTCGCCCGTATGCCGATTCAGGCAATCTTCTGGAACGCCAGGGTGCAGGGAATGAGGGGGTACCTACCTACCTACCTACCTACTATGTAGATAGTTTACATATCTACCTAGGTACCTAAGGCCGGTACTATAGGTAGGTAGCAATGGAACGGGGACGGGCTGGCGACGGCGACTCGACATGAAAATGCACTGTGTTGGCGTCAGCAGTCAGCGCCATTTTGTACAGTGTCCATGTAGCATAGATACAGTCCCCGCTCCTGTCTCTCCCCCCCCCCCCCCCCCACCTCGAATTTTCTGACGTCGATGCTCGTCGCGACGCCCATGTCACCAAAGACACTGACATGAACATCCGGCTCAACATCTAAATCTCAAGCCTCACATCAGTCAGGGTACGAGCAAGATTCTCAAGTCACGGATTAGTGTAACGGCTTCTGACCAAGTCGATTCCATCTCGGGAGCCCCTCTCTCATCCGTCCAATCCGCCACCACCCTCTCACTCGGAATATCACCATGACCGCCGCCGTCTGCAAAGCCTGCGAGGACCCCCTCGTCATCGTCCTCGAACCCGAGAGCGACGACGAGGGCCAGACCCTCCAAGACGACAACCAGACGGTCCCTGACGACCTCGAGTTGCCCTGCGGCTGCCATTTTCACTGGTGAGAAAGCCCAGCTCGCTAACAAGACAAGACATGCTCACCATTGAAATCAGGCAATGCCTCCTGGACCTGTCCCAGCATATCGCCATCTCCCTCAACTGCCCCTCGTGCCAGAAGTACCTCCCTTCCAACACCCAGGGCCCTTCCGTCACAAACCCCTTCCTGCACACCCCGCCCGGCACCGCCATCCTCACCCGCTACGTCAACGAGGGCGGCCTCCAGGACGCCCTCGACATCCTCCCCAACATCACTGAGGAGGCCTACCTCGCCGCCAACCCCGAAGCCCGCCCCGCTCGCGCCTACCACCTCATGTGCGCCGAGGGCGATGTCCAGGGTGTCGTCGACCTGCTCCAGGACGCCAACGAGGAGCTCGCCGGCGAAGTCGCCCAGCTCGCCCAGCTCATCCGCTACCAGGACCCTCTCGCCGGCGGCATGAGCGCCCTGCACCTCGCCCTCGACAAGGACCAGGAGGAGGTCGTCTGGCTGCTGCTCTGGATCGCCTCGCCCCTGCCCACCGACCTCTTCCCCGTGTCGGCGCGCCAGGCCGCCGAGGCGCTGCAGATTGTGCGCCTGACCAACGACACCGCCGAGGACATCCGCGCCCTGCGCACCGAGGCGGGCCAGACGGCCGAGGACGTCGCCAGAACCAAGCCCGCTCGCTGGGGCGCCTTGGTCAACGCCGGCATCCTGCGCGCATGACAAGTTTGAGCAGTTTTAAAAAGGACTAAAAGATACCCCAGTGCTTCCAGAGTGGAAACAGGAAGCGTCTTGCAGACACGGACGAGTCACTTGAAGAAACGTGATGCTTCCCATTTGATGAAAGAAACAAGATAAAAAACAAAATAAAAAGCCTTGCAATTGACCGACTTGCCCGCCCAGCACGTCTAACTTGATGAAAACAAAACTCCTATCTACGGTCTGCCCGTGATCTATTAGAAAGAAGCTGGGAGAGAATGAAGTGGCTGACGTCCTCGTCAGACCAGTAACTTATGTGCGAAGCAATCGTGTTCATGGGGTTGAAGTCGAGCACGCTCCTATTGGCTTGTCAGTACACCGGGCACTCCGCCTCACGGCCAAGGGGGAAGGGGGGGGAAGGCGATGTATATATGAATACATCTCCATCTCTCTCTTTCGACTTACTCCTGAATGCTGTAGTCCACGCGCCCGTTGCGATTCAGGGCGCGCACCTTCATCTCCTCCCGGCGCAGCTTCTGCGCCTTACGCTCTGCCTCGATCCAGTCCGCCCTGCCGCCATCGCCGTCGTCCGTCTTGGGCAGATCCATGCGCTTCTCCTGGAACTTGGCGTAGAGCGTCTCCAGCTCGTCGTCAATCAGCGTCATCTCGTTGCCGCTGATGCTGGTGCGGCCCACCATGGCCTTGGAGTCCGCAAGCTGCTTCTTGCGCTCGTTGGTCTTCGCCTCCAGCTTCGACACGTCCGAGATCACGCCGCCGTCGGCCATGTTGCCCCCCGCTCCCGAAACCTGCTGTGCGGCATTCGCCGAGTTCATCTTGGCCACGTCTTCGTTGCTGAGACCCAGACTGCGGTTGAGCAAGTTGCTCGCGATCCCTGCGCTCAGGCTGGACCACAGCCCGCTGACGCTCTGTCCGACCTTCATGCCGATACCCGACAGACCCTGCTGGGCCACGTTGCCAAAGATGCCCCTCTTGGTGTACGGCAAGACCTGCGGCTTTAGTGACGACATGGCAGGTGAGATCAGGGGCTCTAGGCGGTAACTGATGGGGTCCGAAGGATGAAAAATGTTGAAGAGCTGCGAGGCCTTGGGCGATGACACGGAGTAAGGGAGCCCGGTGATCGCCGAGACCCTGTGCGTCGGAGTCGATGGCGTCGGCGTCAGAAAGGGGTCATCCGTCAAATCCGGATTCAGAGGACTTTCCGACGGGCGGGCATTGGGGAGGTGGCGAGCTGAAATGGTCCTTCGGCGAAAGGTCAGCATGCGTCCCATTCGAAAAAGAGACCTCGGCCCACTTACCGTCCCTTGAGCATTTGGAACAAGCCAACGGGCGATCCCAGACAGTAAAAGTCTTCCACGTCGAACTCGAACCGGAGCTCGTTGGCCTCACGATCTCGGGAACCCTGGCCCTTTTCTTGCGCTGGCCAGAAGCGGAGAGGATTCCGTGGGCTCTCCGGCCCTTTGGACTTCTCCTTCTGCCGGCACAGGATGTCGAACATGATGGCGGAGCCGAGAGAGTGCCCGATGATATGGACCTTGCCCTTGAATTCCGGATTCCGTTCAAGAAACAGCTTGTAGATGCGGTTCGATTCCTTCAGCACAATCTCCGAAATCTGTTCCCTGTAGGCACTTTGGTAGAGCAAAACATCGAGCGCGAGGTCGGAAATCAGAGACCTAGCGAAAGCCACACCTTCGATCGTGATATCTTCAAGGGAAGGGTCTGGATGTCGTCGGTCAGATAGCTCGTCCCCGAAGAATAGGGCCGCCAGACTTACAATCGTCCTCATCTAGAGCGGCGTCACCAATGTCTTGCTCGTTCTTCTTCTCCCGTCTCTTGGGGAAGTCGAGTAGATGTCTCCAGCATACAGGCAGAACCTGCACGCGGCAGTTTCTCTGGCCATCTTCGAGCTCCGAGTTCAGAGCTCGCAGGTCCGCAGAGCTGGAGTACACGGATTTGATGTTTTTGCGCAGGACGTTAACGTCATGAACAAAGTTGATGCTTTCCATGCTGCTCAAGTTAGTTCCGGAGGCCCCCCTACACACACACCATAGTCAAGACTTACCGTATGCCTAAGAGTTGGCCAACCCCGTGCGTGACGAGAACCAGATGCTCGATATCGCGTCCTTGAGTTTCACCAAGCTGGCCGTTGTAGTCGTTTTCGATCTCCTTCTCCTCGCGTTTCCGAATCTCCTCTTCCTGCTCTTCTTGGTTCCGCTCGGCTCCCTCGATCAGTGACGAGATTTGCCGTTGAAGGGAATTCTCTCTATCAGCATCTTCCTCGGAACGTGACAGGTCGTCGTCGTTGGACTGAAACGGTGTGGAAGAAGGCGGCGCAGATCTCCTCTTGAGTAGCCTTTGTTGTTCGCCGTCAAGCTGCGAGGTGGGGGTGGCATCGGTGGGAGTGGATGGCTGCTTGTCCTTCTTGTTTTTGGCCACATCAGAATAGCCCCTCACCAGCTTGACACCGCTCATGAAACCGCCACCCGAGAATCTTTCGTACATGGTGGAGGTCACCCATGAGAGCATGCTATCCGACGTGAGCCATGCTGTGCTCGCGTCCTGGTACGTGGCGATGCTGTTCATCCAGGCGCCGAACAAGCGGTGCGACGACGGCTGGTGCTGGTTCTGAGGCCCCGGGACTTTGCTGCTACTCTCTGTGGTCGTCGGAGTTGTCGAGGCGGCGGCCTTGAGGTTGTCGAGGGACGCTTTCGGGGTCAGATCCTTGGTTTTCGCATCTTTGTTCTTGGAGTCACTGCGAGCCCGAGGGTTCGGGTAGGTCCAGGGCTTGACCTTGAGGTATCCCTCCTCCAACTGCGAAGCCAAGTTCTCCTCGCATGGCCGCAAAGACGAGCCTTCTTCATAGAACCAGGTACCGCGGCGGACTTCGTAGACAGGGCCGAGCCAGTAGACGGGGGCCAGCTCTCGGTTCTCGATGTCGACGTCGAAAAGATAATCCTCGTTGACAGGAACTCGTGTTTTGGGGGTCTGGGCACCTTCGGGGCTGGTCTCCAAGCTGCTGTGGTTGCTCTCTTCGTCGGTATTCCTGCGGCCACGGCGCGAGCCTGCCGAGAGGTTCCGCAGCGACCGGTCGCTTCTTCTCTTCTCCGAATCCTCAAGCAGGCGCTGGTATGTAGCCTCGATGGCACGTGAATCTAGCTTTGAAAAAGGAAGGAACTTCTTGGGCTGGGGCGGAGGCTTGGCGTCATCGGCAGGTTTCGATTTGTCTCGAAGAAACAGGGGCTTCCGCTTGGGTACCTGGCGGAAATATGTGAGCAAGACGAATCGTCGTGTGTTTTGGGGGAAAGGGGGGGGGAGGGGAGAGGGGAGGGTCGACGACGGGGTGGACCTACATCAGTTGCGTGGTACCAGAGCACGTTCAGAGGGGGACAGTCGGCGGGGTAGCTCTTGATGCTCTGGCCGTATAAGTGGGTGATGCTGTGGTCGCCAGGGCGGGAGTTCGGGCACTGCACGGAGGGCGGAGGAGGATCCTTGGGGGTCTGAGTTGGTGTTGTGCTCCGACCGCCGGCCCACGGGTTGATGGAGTCGACGGCGGACGAAAGGTAGGACTTTTCGGGTTTGCGGTCAGCACCGCTGGGAGCCATGGCTTGCGACTGGGCCGAGTGCCATCCGGCAAAGGTATGACGGGATGACCAGCAACGGCGAGAGGTGGTGGGGGTGGTGGTGATGATGTGGCAAAGATTGGACGGTCTGCAATGTCGTTCCCAAGCCTGCCTGGAGCGATGGACCGCGGACGCCAACTTGACAGACGAGAGGCAAGGGAGGAGGGGCGCTTTATGAGTGCATGCACGTCACGGCGGCGGAGAGGGCGGGAGTTTCGGGGAGGACGGCACCGGATTGTAAGGCGGGTTTCGGAGAAGCTTCGAGCTGATTGAGGGCGGGAACAAGGTATGCCCGTTTCAGATTGGAGCAAGTAACAAGGTTGAGGTGTTGACAATGGGGCGGAGGAAATGCGGTGTGGTGAAATCTTCTCTTTGTCGGAAGCAAGGCGAGAGAGAGTCAGGGAACATGAAAGACGGTACGTGTACAGTATTATATGTAAGAGAGTGAAAGTGAGGACTGTTTCCTTTTTTCCTTTCTTCTTTCAAAGGGAACAAGGAACAAAAGGGAACAATGTGTGCTTCTTGGACAGTCAGGTGAGTCCTTCAGTGTAGGTGGTTATGAATGGTATGTAGCTGTGTATAATGTATTGAAAGATGCAGCCGTGGCTTTTTGCTAGGAACAGGACAGAATACGTTCGGTCTGGAAAAAGTAGATGGTGTATGCGATACGAGCGAGGACACCTACCTAGGTAGATACCTAGCTGGGTATGATGAGGGGCTCCAGTCACCAGTCTGTACGTAGTAGTAGTAGTAACCCCAACCCCTCCAGTCAGCTGCGGTGTAGCAGCAGCATGGGGAGAGCTCCCGCTTTCAGGGACCCCATGACGCACTTTGTAGTCCCGTGCCGAATAAATGGGAAAGAGAGCAGCAGGCACCGAAAGGACAGACAGCTCGTAATTGCACCAGGTACCTACTTGAGATAGATAGTGATGTACCTAGGCAGGTAAGATATACTATGTACCTATCTACCTACCAAGCGCAGGTACAAGTACTTACGGTGCAAGGAGATAGGTAATGCATCATCCAACGGGACCCTTTCTCCCTTGCTGTCGTGCCCGTCCATTTCTGCCCCCATCGGCAAATGGGTGATCGCGGGGCAGCTGCAGCTCCAGCTCTGGAGAGGCATCAGAGCACGAGTAGGTACCTCTGTCTATTACCTACGGTACCTTACCTAGAGTAAGGTACTTCCCCAGGCAGGTAGGTACGTACCTCAACAGCTCCACTGGCTTACCTCATCTCCGACCAGAAGCGAGGCACCTGCACCCTCCAATCTTTGATCCTTTTCGACCCGGAGCTCGGCCACTGTACCAACACGGGGTGGGGCGAGCTGCGTTTTTCGATGGTGGGGTACGACCTGCAGTGCGTCCCTCTTTGCACGTCCCGCGCTACATGTCTGTCGCAGTGCCTCCATCTGGCAAAATTTCCTAGACATCATCTCCAATCCCAATTCAATCCAGCCCACCAGACGACGCCGACTTGAACAATCTACGACGCATCCTCACCCCCTCCCAATGACCGCCTTACCCTAGCACTCTTTTCGCCCCGACTCAGACGCCTTCTATCCGAGCATCGTATTCACTGTTGGCCGCCTACGATCATGACCCAGCGGCGAATGCGCAAATCCATCCACATCGATTCCCGCCGGTAGACTTGACCCCTCGATCGAGGCCTTGACTCACCCGACGCCACCACTGCCACTGCCACCACCACGACAACAGCGACGACGACGACGACGACGACGACGACGACGACGACAACGACGACAACGACCACGACCACAGCCTCCTCATATCCCTACTACTGCTCCTCGACGAGCGCATTTGTATCCCAATCGCAACCGCAATCGCAATGGCCACCACTACCACTGTAACTCCGGTTAAGTCCCAGCTTGTCGACAAGCTGCCCAAGCGGTTCAGGGGCATCAAGTTTGGCATTCAGTCAGTCCCACCACCACCACTGCATGCACTCTGCGCTACGCACCAATGCTAATCCTTCTGCTCGTTGCCAGGTCCAATCAAGATATCGCGAACCAAGCCGTCCTCGAAGTTTCCGATCGCCTCCTCTACGACATCGAGAAGAACAGAGCCCCCTACCAGCATGGCCCCCTCGATCCTCGTCTCGTAAGCCATTCCTTCCCTCGTCTATTCCTCGATACTCTCTAACGCGTCTGGTCACAGGGTACTTCGAGCAAGACGGGGAAATGCGCAACGTGCCAGGAGTCTTTGCAGAACTGCACAGGCCACTTCGGTCATGTCAGGCTTCCTCTGCCTGCCTTTCACATCGGCTATCTGCGCTTCGTCATGATGATATTGCAGGATATCTGCAAGGTGAGGATCCCGGTGCTGCCCTGCTTTGAGCACGACTAACAGGAGACAGGACTGTGGTAAAGTCCTCCTCACAGAGTCCGAGAAACGGGCCTTCTTGAAGGAACTCCGACGGCCGCTTTTGGACAACCTACGGCGGTCGCAGATCTGCAAACGCATCAACGAGCAGTGCAGGAAGGTCAAGAACTGCATGTATTGCGGTTCCGTCCAAGGTCAAATTAGAAAGGTCGGCGTCCTCAAGTTGGCCCACGACAAGTTCGTCGCATACAACAAGTCCACCTCGGCCAAGAAGGTGCCTCCGGAGAGCAAGATCAAGTTCGACGAGTCGTTCAGCGAGGCAAGGAAAAACAATGGCGAGTTGGACAAGCATTTGCGCAAGGCCATGGAGGACATGAACCCTTTGAGGGTTCTCAATCTCTTCAAGATGATCAGTCCCAGCGACTGCGAGCTTCTCGGCCTCGACCCCGCCGAAGGCCGTCCCGAGATGTTCATCTGGCAGTTCCTCCCTGCGCCGCCCGTGTGCATCCGACCCTCAGTGGCCCAGGACAACGCCAGTAACGAGGACGATATCACGACAAAACTTGCCGATATCGTCTGGGTCAGCGGTATGATTCGCTCGGCGCTACAGAAGGGCTCGCCAGTCCAGACTATCATGGAGCAGTGGGAGTACCTCCAACTCCAGGTCGCCATGTACGTCAACAGTGACGTGCCGGGTCTGCAGCAGCCGGGGTTCGGCAAGGCCGTGCGAGGTTTCTGTCAGCGGTTGAAGGGAAAGCAGGGTCGATTCCGTGGCAACTTGTCTGGAAAGCGTGTGGATTTCTCCGGACGTACCGTCATTTCGCCCGATCCCAACCTCGGAATTGACCAGGTCGCCGTCCCGCAGCTCGTGGCCAAGAACCTGACGTACCCGGAGCGCGTGTCTGACTACAACATTACAAAGCTGAAGGAGTGTGTTCGAAACGGACCCAGCATCTGGCCGGGCGCGCAACAGGTCATCAAGAATGATGACGGAGGCTACAAGATCTCGTTGAAGTTCGGCAACAGGAATCAAGTTGCCCAAGATCTCAAGATTGGCGATGTTGTCGAACGCCACCTGGAGGACAACGATATCGTCCTCTTCAACCGTCAGCCATCTCTCCACAAGCTCAGTATCATGAGCCATTTGGTCAAGGTGCGACCTTGGAGGACATTCCGCCTAAACGAGTGCGTCTGCGGTCCCTACAACGCAGATTTCGACGGAGACGAGATGAACCTCCACGTGCCGCAGACGGAAGAAGCCCGCGCAGAGGCCATCAACCTCATGGGCGTCAAGCACAACCTGGCCACGCCCAAGAACGGAGAACCCGTCATTGCCGCCACGCAGGATTTCATCACTGCCGCGTATCTGCTGAGCAGCAAGGACAACTTCTTCGACCGCAAGACGTTCACCTACATTTGCATGCACATGATGGACGGCAAGGTCCACCTGGACCTGCCCCCTCCCGCTGTCTTGAAGCCCAAGGCTCTGTGGACTGGCAAGCAAGTTTTCAACATGATGATGCGGCCCAACAAGGAGAGCCCGGTGAAGATCAACCTCGACGCCAAGTGCAGAGAATACAAGGCCAGGGCCGGACAATGCCCCGATATGGACCCCGAAGACGCATGGCTGGTCATTCGCAACTCGGAGGTTATGTGTGGCGTGATGGATAAGTCGACTGTCGGCGACGGAAAGAAGGACTCGGTCTTCTATGTCATCCTGAGAGACTTTGGCCCAGACGCGGCCGTCGTCACGATGAACCGGCTTGCGAAGCTGTGTGCCCGGCACCTGACCAACCGCGGCTTCTCCATCGGTATCGGCGACGTTTTCCCCACGGAAAAGCTGCTGGAGAAGAAGAGCACACTCGTCAAGAGTGCGAGCCTCGAGGTCGACGTGCTGATCGACAAGTACAAGAAGAACAAGCTTGAGAAGGCTACGGGTTGTTCGATGGAGCAGACCCTCGAGAACTCCATTTCGGGTCTTTTGAGCAAGGTCAGAACGCAGGCCGGTTCTCACTGTATCGAGACGCTCAGCAAAAACAACGCGCCGCTGGTCATGGCCAAGTGCGGATCCAAGGGTTCGAACATCAACGTGGCGCAGATGGTCGCTCTGGTCGGGCAGCAGATTATTGGTGGCAAGCGTGTCGCCGACGGGTTCCAGGACAGAACACTACCTCATTTCCACAAGAACGCCCCGCAACCGCCGTCCAAGGGTTTCGTCGAGAACAGTTTCTACTCGGGCCTCTTGCCCACCGAGTTCATCTTCCACGCCATGTCCGGGCGTGAAGGTCTGGTCGATACCGCTGTCAAGACGGCAGAGACCGGATACATGTCTCGCAGACTGATGAAGTCCCTGGAAGATCTCTCGACCCAGTACGACGACACTGTGCGAACCTCTGGTGGTGGCATCGTCCAGTTCCAGTTCGGTGCCGACAAGCTGGACCCTGTCGATATGGAGGCCTCGGCGAAGCCCGTAAACTTTGACCGCACATTTTCCCACGCCGAGAATCTCACATGGGATAACGAGGAGCCGGCTTTGCTTCCCGACGAAATCGTTCAGTACTGCGACAGCATGCTCTCTCAGGAACGGGCACGCTACCCGCGAAAGTCTCTCTTGGGTGACCTGACCCTTGACTACGACAATGAAGAGGCAAGGTATACCGATGAGCACGAAGGCGCGAGAGACTTTTTGCGGTCTCTCGAGTCTTACGTCGGCGCCCGGGCCCAGAAGCTTCGGCGTCTGATGGAATTGACGGGTCTCACGGCCAGCGCCGACAGCATGGATGTCGATGTGGACCAGGAAGAGATGCGGCACAAAAAGGCGTTTGCGGACAAGGTCGCCAAGATGTCCGAGACGACGTTGAGGCTGTTCATCAAACTGTGCTTGGAGAAGTACAAGAAGGCACACGTCGAGCCTGGGCATGCCGTTGGCGCCGTCGGTGCGCAGTCGATTGGTGAGCCGGGCACCCAAATGACGCTAAAGACTTTCCATTTCGCCGGTGTCGCCGGAATGAGCATCACACAGGGTGTACCGCGTATCAAGGAAATCATCAACGCCTCCAAGGTCATCAGCACTCCCGTCATCACCTGCCCGCTGGTGCAGAACAGGGAGATGACGGCTGCTCGAATCGTCAAGGCACGCATTGAAAAGACGTTTGTCGAGGACATCTTGAGCTACATTGAAGACGAGTGGTTTGCCGAGTCTGGCAGCGTCGTCCTGAAGGTCGACATGGACGCTCTGTCCGACATGCAGCTGGGCATCACTCTGGGCGATGTGGCAGAGGCCATTTGCAAGCACAAGAAGATGAAGGTGTCGAGGTCGGACATGCACATCGGCGCGGGAAGAATCGAAATCCGCGTGCGCCTCGACGAGTCGGCTGCCGCCAAGAGGGCTGTCAAGGCTAAGCCGGTGGACGAGCTCGGGGATCTCTTGGTGCGGGCTAACTACCTTCGGCGGACGATCCCGACGGTGGCCATCTCGGGCTACCCCTTGGCCACTCGAGCCATTATCCAAACATCGGAGCAGGAAACCCACACTGTTCTGGTCGAAGGATACGGCCTGCTCCCGTGCATGAACACAGAGGGTGTCGACGGACGGAGGGTGAAGTCGAACAACATTATGGAGTGCCGAGACGTACTGGGCATCGAAGCCGCAAGAAGCACGATTGCTTACGAAATCGGGGAGGTTATGGGAGACATGAACATCGACCCGCGTCACATGCAGCTACTTGCGGACGTCATGACGTACAAGGGCGAGGTCCTAGGTATCACGAGATTCGGTCTTTCCAAGATGAGAGACAGCGTCCTGCAGCTGGCGTCGTTCGAGAAGACGCCAGACCATCTCTTCGAGGCGGCGGCTGGCATGAAGACGGACCAGATCGAAGGTGTGAGTGAGTGTATCATCATGGGCCAGACCATGACAGTCGGAACCGGCGCGTTCCACGTGGTTCGTCGGCTTGCCCTGGAGAAGGGAGACGTTGGCCAGCGCAAGACGGCGTTTGAAGATGCGTGGGCGGCCGAGACGACATTGAAGCGGAAATCGAGACGAAACGTCTAAAGGGAATACACGGAGTTATCACGCAGCAGTATCGGCGTCCATCAATAACATGAGAAAAAGGACTGTACAAGTTTTGTAAGGGGATGCCACGGAGGTAATTTGCATTAGCTTTTTCCTCTTGCTGGGGGGTTTTTTCTATATTGAACTGAAAAAGGTCAATGGAGATGAAGATATGAAGAGGACCCAACGCCATACGATGACCCATGGGGTTGGTTCTGTGAAGCCCGGTGATCAATAAATGGTGTTTTGGACAAATACTGGGGTGCTTGCAACGATATGAGCGAGCTGGAGTTATGACGGTCACCATTCGAACAAGACGTGCGATGTCCTGTTCTCACTCAAAGGCGTGTGTCTGTGTCTGTCTGTCTGTCTGTCTGGCAAAGAGGCGAAGGGCGGCCGCACGTCACGTGCCGTCGTGTCGGAGGCGCGTCGGTCCAAATTCACACAGAGCTCGTTCCCCTCGATGTCCAATGCCCCGCGTTTCTCAATGACGCCATGAACGAAAACCGTCCCTCGCCCCGGCGCACAACCAACACCTTTCGGTCATCTCATCACTGGGGAGCAATACCAGTGGCAACAGTAATCGGAAAGTGCTGCAACAGTCGATCCAGGACGTTTTGTCGATACACGCGAGCGTCGCAGACATGTGTGGAAGATATGCGCTGGCTTTGGTGAAGCCTCCCTCTCCATCTATCTACCTCTACGTCACACAATCTCGCAGTCGGTTTTGCCGAGTAAGGACTGAAACTAATGCGACCGGGCGCAGCGACCATCGCAGATCAGGCGCATGTTGGAGGCTGATGAGATGCCTGTCGATGATGCACCAGAGGACGAAGGGCAGGGTTCTCCTCGCCAGACGTACAACTTTGCGCCAGGCTATCATGGCGTCGTCTACCGCGCCGATGTCCCTGATCGCGGAGCGGGGCATCGCCACGATGACAAGAGCGACGAGCGGGACCAGACGGCTACAGAAGCCACATCGAACCAGCCCGGAGAGAAGGACAGAGTCAGGTACAGGATGCAATCGATGCAATGGGGCCTCATCCCGTTCTGGACAAAGCGCGACCCCGGCTACTCGACGCTTTCCAAGACCATCAACTGCCGCGATGACTCGCTCAGCACACCCGGCGGTATGTGGTCGACCATGAAGGCGGGTAAAAGGTGCATTGTCGTTGCCCAGGGGTTCTACGAGTGGCTCAAGAACGGCAAGGAGAAGATACCGCATTTTGTCAAGCGCAAGGACGGTCAGCTCATGTGCCTTGCCGGCCTCTGGGACTGCGTCAAGTATGAGGGTGAGGCTAAGTTACCCCCTTTTGACTTTACTCTGCTTGGTGGTGGTGGCGGGGGGGCTGAATTCTGGCTATCTAGATTCCAACGACAAGCGGTACACCTACACCATCATCACAACAGACTCTAACAAGCAACTCAAGTTCCTGCATGACAGGATGCCGGTCATTCTCAACCTCGGCTCACAAGAGATCAAGAGCTGGCTGGACCCCGAGCGGCACGAGTGGACCAAGGAACTCCAGGGTCTTCTGAAACCATTCGATGGCGAGCTCGATTGCTATCCCGTCAGCCAGGAGGTTGGGAAAGTGGGCAACAACTCGCCATCCTTCATCATACCTGTGGCGAGTAGGGAGAACAAGCGCAACATTGCCAACTTCTTTGTCAACGCATCGTCAAAGCGAAAGCCTAAAGAGTCAGAGTCCGAACTCACAGTCGAGACCGAGATGGAAGTGGAGCAACCGCGGAAGGAAGACGAGAATCAGCCGGTGCCAGGCGTGATGGCCAAGACGGTCAAAGACGTGGACGTACAGGCCAAGGCAGGGATCAAGCGGGAAGCGCCCGACGCCATCGACGCTGACGAGCAGCCACCAAAGAAGACGGCATCGAGGGCCTCGTCTTCGAAGACGAGGCAGAGCAAGATCAGCGCGACGAGCAACGGGAGCAAGAGTCCCGCCAAGCAGAAGGATGGGACGCAGAAGATCACAAAGTTCTTCGCCAACAGTGCGTAGCATTTTGGCCAGAGTTGAAAGGGAGGTTGACCCCGGCAAGGACGAAGGGATGGCAGCAATATAAGGGACGATGTTGAGACCTTGTACGTTTCTGGATCCCCAAAAAAGACAGGGCGTCAAATGACAGTCGAGTGCCGCCCCCAAAGGCGTCGGGTAGCAGGGGTCAAGCAGGGGCGCGGGTGGCCTTCCTCGCTGCCCAAGTCGACGACCAAGCCGCAGTGCCATGCCACGGGTTTGGGTTCTCCTGACATGACGCTCGGGTGTTGGACATAAGCTCAAAGACTAAGTTGAGTTTTGCATGGTCAGATAGGGTTTGATCTTCAAGCACACTCGAGGCTAAAAAATCTAAAATTTCCAAAGGTTGAGAAGGAGAAAAAGAAAAAAAAAATAGACCGGCACGAGATTCGGACCCGCCATGTCCGGTCTCCTCGTTCTCGAGCCGGACCGAACATGACTTTTGGCCCGTCGGACAGCACACCAACACCCGTTCTGCGCCTTGGAACCGAGGCACTCGCGTTAGTCCGGAGACGTCGCCATCCCTTGATGGACAAAATGAGCAAAAGAAGGGGGAGAGGAAGAAGATGATGATGAAGGTGAAGGTGTCAGAGGTCATGATATCGCAATGTGCAATGAATGCCTTGAGGGGGAACACAGGCTGCTGCAGTTGCCTCGAGACGACAACCGATTCCCGTAGACGACAAGTCTGCAGGTCGAACCAATGGGGCCGGCCGAGTTGCGCATCTCTCGCCTTCACCTTCACTCGTTGGCGAAACAAATGGTCGACTTGGTGGCGGGAGCCCAACACCGCGAGTAACAAAAACAGTGTACCTGGGTACCAGAGCTGGTCGAGAGACACAGAAAGAAGAGAAAAAAGAGAAGAGACGGAGACGGAGACGGAGACGGAGACGGAGACAGAGACAGAGACAGAGAGGGCATGAGGATCCGCGCTGGAGTCGGTGAAAGTGCTCACTCACTCGAGAGCCCATCGATCCCTAGACAAAAAAGGGAGCAATGGTCACGTCGATTATGCTCGGGGCCCAGAGGCCGCCCCGGAGATGGAGGGACGTAGTCATCACAAGCCATCAACCATTGGGATTGAGGTGTTTTTCTGAAAATAGTGGCTTTGGTGTACACGACGGAATCTGTGCTCGCCTTGGTAAACAAAGGACTCCCAGACTCGTGGACGGGCTTCTCTGGTTTACCCCGCAGAGGCGGCCCGTAAAGGCTTCGTGCCAAGTTCGCCAAGTTGAGATAGAGCCTGGAGGCTAGCAGCTAGCTGGGGCTTTTTATTTTTTTTAGTGTGAGGGTGAGTGAGCGAGTGAGCGAGTGAGTGAGTGGGTGAGTGAGAGTTGGGATGGGGAAAACGAACCACTCAACGAGTCAATCAAAGCAAGGGCGCGAAGCTCGGATTCGACTGACGATGTCTGTCGGAGGGAGGGGGGAGGGGAGGGGAGGGATGGATATTTGTGATTTCAACCACAAATGGGTGCAGAACATGACTTGTCGTGTGGATGGTGTCATGGAGGTCGGTGGTGGACTTAGTTAGTCGGTCTGCGCTCTGGCCCTCGGATGGCTGGCGGATCCGAAAGGGACTGTCCCGTCGGGCGGCGAGCATGAATGCGGCAAGTCAGACCACGGGCCGGTTGAGCAACGGGGAGGGGGGTGTTTGAGAGACAGAGAGACAGAGAGAGAGCAGCTGAGTGATGACTGGACGAAGCTGGATGATGCTGGGTGTGTGACGGGGGGCCCTACGACAGAAACGATCCAGAAGGAGGCCAGATTCGGAACGGGTGTTGGTGCGTGAGTTTTCTTCTTCTTTTCCCTTCTTCTCTTTTCTCGTTTCGTTACTTTTCCCCCCTCCCCCACTGATTTATTTATTCAACGCCCCCGGCCGGGTTGGGACGAGGTGGACGAGGTGGACTGGATTTGGCCATTTCTCACCTCCACCCCCACCTTGTTCCCCAGCATCAGGGGTGTAGAAGTCAGGGTTCAAGACGTCAAACGTCGACATGCATGTTGTGGCTTGAGACTCGGGGCCGACCTCGCGTCGCGAGAGGGGATCAGGGACGAGGGGGATGATGGGTGGTGGCGGCGGCGGCGGCGGCGGCGGCGGCGGCGGCTGGCAGGGTCTGTGCTGATGGTGTTCGACAAGAGATGCCGGTATCCAACCAGGTCGTCGTCAGTCGTTTTGGAAGGTGGTGGTCCGGTGTTTGGGGGGTTTGCTGAGTGGTTTGCGTGGGTTGTCGAGAGAGTTGCGGTGAAAATACCTTGTTATGCTGGTACCAATCTTTGTTTGGTGTGGTTTGCCTTTTCTGGATTCTCATTGTTTGCTTTCCTCCCCCCCCCCCCCGGTCCTCGGTCTGACGTTTCTGACGGCGGGCGGAGGAAGCCAAACAAACCTTGGGGCGGAGAGTTGGGCATCTCTCTCTCTCTCTCTCTCTCTCTCTCTCTCACTCCGGTCACGAGAGGAGAGGAGGGTTCGACTAGATGGTGCGATGACCGACCGTCCGTTCGTTGGCACGTTTCAAATGGGGGCAGTGAAAGCAGCGGTAGCAGCCACGGGATGGGACGTTTTGCGTGTATCATCAGGCGGACGGGGGGGAATGGATGGATGGATGATGGAAATAATCGAGGCAACCGAACGATTGGCACGAGAAGGGAAACGGTGGGGAAAAAAGGGGTCTCAGAGAGCGGCCCCGTGCGGTAACGGGACTCCGCAGCCCCATTATTCCGCCGCGGCCCGATGGAAAGTGGGGACCCCGTCATCCGTCGTGGTCTCCGCTTTTTCTCTCCCTCTTTTTGCCGGGCCACTGGGCGGCCGCCGGTCGGTATACAGTACACGCCAGGTACTCGCAGTAATGCCTCGCTTGATGTACTTTTACCCTACCCAAATGCAGATTGCACATGTACCTGAGAAGTACCTACCTGGGTCATCCAAGTGCTCGTATACCATGATCCTCTCTCTCTCTCTCTCTCTCTCTTCCTTATACTTTGAAACATTGGCGCGAACTATTCCGCACGTCGAGCTGGGGGGGGGGGGGGGGGGGGGGGGGGGGGGGCAGGGGATGGGATTAGTCGTCTGTCCGTTCGTGATGTCCAAAATACCCCGAAATGGCGTGGAGGCAGAAAGATGAGAAGGGATATGGCTATTTCTCATCCTGGATCAGGAATTCGAATCAGAATTGAGGCTTCACCTACGTTGCGTTTGCATTGCGTTGCATTGCGTTGCGTTAGGGTCTAGTTCAACTCAAAAAAAAAAGGGGGGAGTCCACCTTGTAAAAGCCAAGAGTCCAAGACGGCCGAAAGGCAACAGAGTTTCCCGGCCTTTTCTTGTTCGGTTTATGGTCGAGGGAAAATAGCCCACGGCCGATTTTTAATGTTTTCGGTGCTTTCTTGGTCCGCTCTCCCCCCGGCCGGGCTACCTGGGAAAGTCAAATCCGGGGGGAGGGGAAGGGGGGAGGGAGGAAAGCAAAAGAGGACGGGGAGAACGGGACCCTTTTGTGAACAGTGAACCCGAGGGAGGCGGAGGAGGAGGAGGAGCACGGGGAGCACGGAAAGGAGGAGGAGAACGGGGGGGAGGGAGGAAGAGGAGCACGGGGAGGAAGAACAGGCGGGATAGGAGGAGGTACTCCTTGCTTCGCGAGCGCCCGCACACTGCCCCCGAAGCTTTTGC